>JAJPUD010005686.1:70643-100987 GCA_023553655.1 Myrmecobius fasciatus | reverse complement strand
AGATAGCACCATGAAATAAGGAACATGAACTAGGATATACTACAAGAGATAGCAGAGTATAGAGGGCTTAGTATGCTGGGGTCATGAAGTTTGATATGGTTTACTGAAAAACAAGTATAAAGTTTCAGGATCAGTATCATATCCTATAAGAGAAGGGAGGAGGAGGAAGATGATTAGGTGATTATAATAAAGAGAAAAATGAAGAAGAAAGAGGAGAAAAAGGAGGTGGAGGAAAAGCGGGAAGAGGGGGCAAAAGAAAAGGAGAACATGAAAAAGTGAGCAGACGGATGATAAGGAAAGGAAGAGGAAGCTGATGAAGAAAATGATCCAGAAGATCATCTTCTGGATGACCTGAAGAAAGAGTAAAATCCAGTGGTAGAGAAAAAACCCTGAAGCTGAGTGGATGTGGCCTAGAGGATTCCTGGGTTGAAATAGCTTCAGTAGAACTCTTGCGAACATAGATTTTTGAATTTTCCTGGTAGAATCGGGGAAACAATTTTTGTTAAAAGAGGAAAAAAAATACAATGATCATTGAAGAACCAGCTCAGAACAGAAGCTCATTCTAGCAGACATCTTCCTCACATGCTTTCCCATCAGATATGTACAGCATAAGACATCCCTGATTCATGGCTCTTCATTTTTCATGGAGTCGTTAGACTGTTGTTTTGAATATTATCCAGATTGCTCATGGAGACTAAGATGTAATTACAAAAAAAATAGATCCTTCGGAACGCCTGACCAAAGTATTTTTCAGCCCAGGAGTTGAAATGGGTTATGTCTGCTTGCACTAGCTATGTCTTCCTCCCTTTGTTATAGAAATGAAGAGATGAGCACTAACGAAGAGACAGAACGCATATTAAGTTCAGATTGGAAAAGAAACAAGAATATGGTTAAGGATTTTCTGGAAGACCCTATCTGATGTTCCTGTCTAACCACCTGCTTGTTTCATTTTAATGTGATGCAGTAATCTGCAAAATATATATTCATTATGTTAGGGATTTTGCTAACCTCTGAGGTAAGAATAAAAGCTAATATTTTCAGAAAAAAGAAAGCTCCCAATTACATCCTAACAAATAAGCTCCCAACTTCTGTCTGAATATCTCCAGAGAGGGGGACTCCACCCACTCTTAGGGGAGCATGTTCCACTCTATGACATTTCCAGTTTTTCGGAAATGGTTCCTGTCTCATTTGTCCCCTTTGTAACTTACCCCTACTGCTGCTGGCTCTGTCCTCTGGGCCCAGGGCACAACAAACCTAAACCCTCCTCCACTTCTTGGTCTTTCAGATACTGGAAGAAGAGCTCTTCTGTCTCTCCAGAGTCCCTCGGTACTACTTGTTCTCCTAGGAAGCCTCCTTTATTCTTTCCACAATTTCACTTCTCCACTTCAGTCTCTGGATTCTCCCAAAGCTATCCAAATCAGCTTTCCATTTTTATCTCCTTCACTTTCCTCTTCTCCTTTCTCCCACTTCATTCTTCCGGTTATTTTCCATAGAACCGTTGCCCTTTTTGTCCAGAGGTAAAAGTCAGCAGTGACATGGTCAGAGGGTTCCCTTAGGGTGGTGATTAGGGCAGTGTGGAGAGGACAAAGAGCAGAGAGATTCATCTGTCTGTCTCCTAACTTCTTTGACTTGCTATGGAATATGACCCAGGAATAGAGCTTCTTTCCAGCGCATCCTCCCTCTGATTCCTAGATGTCTCTTTCATTTTTAGTCAGGGATCTCATGTGCTCACCGTGGCCTTGTTGGTGAAATAGGACTTAGGGAAGCAATTCCCTGCTCTCTCCCTAATACTTAATTATTTCAATGCTATATTGGGTCTATAGCCAAGGAGAGTGTTTCCAGCAAGTGACAGATTTGATCCGAGTTGGGTCTACTTTTGAGTAAATCAGGCTGAGGAGATCTATCATCCAGTGGGTTCCTGTATGCAATAAAAACATTGCCGAAAACATCATGCTAGAAACACGAGAACAAGTACACACAGCCTTGATTCACTCCATTGGTGACTGGGAAAGTGCAAGAGTATAATGCATTATCTAGAACCTGGACAAGTATGACATCACAAAATTAATATACAATACTGATAAACTGCTCCAAGAAAGCAAACTTTGTAGCTGCCCCTCAAACTTACACTGTGGAACCCAGCCAAACTCTTCTTACTCCTTGACCCTACTTCCCTCTTCCCTTGTCTTTACTTATCCTGGCCTTGAAAGCCCAAAGACCATTCCCATTCCCATCCATTGGGAGAAGTTCTATCCAACTTTTACAGCCTGGGAATCTCTGCTTTACCCTTCTAATCCCATCGGTGATGGACAGGACCAGTGGCTCTCTCATTCATCCCTGGTGCATGCTACCATCCTGGTTACTAGGAGCTGTCTTAGAGTCCCACCCCATGGCCCATCTCCACCCATATCTGTGAACAATATGAATCCAGCACCAGTCAAACCATTGGAGAGATTGCAACTTTGGTAGGCTGGCCATGTTGTTTGACTGCCAAATAGAGCTTTGTTTAAGAGACCATTTTATGGAAAACTCACGAGAGGAAGACGCTCCCATGGTGCTCAGAAGCCATACAAGGCCATTCTCAGTATCTCTTTGGAGAGCTTTGGAATTGATCGTTTGACATGGGAGGAAGTGGCAAAGGAGCATCCGACTGGGCAAGTGCTGGGCTCCAGGAGGAAAGCAGAATTGCCGAAGCTCAACAGATTGGGAGCTGTGCACGTTTGGACATGCTGGGGTGGATTATTTGTACCCGACCTATGGTAGAGCATTCTGAACTTAGAATGATCTGCTCAGCCACGGTCAGACACACTCTACCTTGACTCCAACTTAGTGATGCCATTTGGGACCTCTTCAGGAATAAAGAACAACAACCAATTCAACCTAATAGAAATTTAAAATTTACAGGGCTCAGTTTGAAAGCTTGTTAACATGATTCCAAGTCCTGAGCAGATAGAATGTAGGCAGCCAGTTGGTGCAGTGGTTAGAGCATTGGGCCATGAGTCAGGAAAATCTCAATGCAAATCTGGCCACCTGGTCTCAAAATCGGGAAGAAAAGCACCTACTTTGTATTGTGGTTGTGGGGACCAAATGAGATGACTTTTTTTTTCTGAGACCAAAAGTGACATGCCCAGGGTCACACAGCTAAGAAGTGTTAAGTGTCTGAGGCCATATTTGAACTCAGGTCCTCCTACCTTCAGGGCTCGTGCTCTATCCACTGTGCCATCTAGCCACCCTTATGAGATGAAATTTGTAAAGTGCCTTGTACATAGTAGGTGCTCTATTAATGCTAGATATTATGATTAATATATGAAATCAAGCTTGGAATAATGACAAATCCCCAAACTAACTATGGTTTTGTGTAGGAAAAACAAGAGTTTCTCTAAGTGGAATCCACCACTTGTAAGGTCTGATCATGGTGCTCCTCTTCTTTCAGTGATATCTGGAAGCCTCTTCAAGTTTCTCTAGTGTTTCCATAAGTCCTGGCTGTGCTGAAGCCCATCATGACTGGCAAAGATAGGGACTGGGCACTGTCTAGCTTAGGTGACAAATCACCAGTTTTATTTTTGCCCTTTTCATAATCAAAATGAAGGCTCATATTTATATTTTTTGCTACTTTTTGGAGTACCTTTATGTACTTTGCATTGTCTTTTAATTTGGATTTTGAGTCTATGTTGTAGCAGTATAAATGATCTCTTATTTTATTTCTCATTCTCTGTCTGTCTGTCTCTGCCTTTGTCTGTCTGTCTCTGCCTTTGTCTGTCTGTCTGTCTCTCTTGCTTTCTCTCTGTCTCTCTATTTTTTTCTATCACTATCTTTTTTTCTCAACCTCTCTCTGTGTCTCTCTGATTCTTTATTTATCGGTGTCTCTCTTGATTCTGGTTACCCCAGATAGTCTTGCAAACCCCAGAACTGAACTTTATTTTACATTATCTATTCAGTATTCTGAATATGATCTTGCAGTTAGAGTGGGGTTCTTCCCCATAAGGGGGTGAAGGAGTGCCTGGGTTTTTGGCTTCAATTGCTGCTTTCTTAGCTGTGCCTAGGTACCCATGGGTTTTAAGTGCTTTCAAGGTGATAGAAAGGCGAGAGGTCTGGTCTCTGCCTTTTTGGTCACTGTCCCTGGTTCCTCTTCTCCCTGCCCTGTTGTTGGGCCCAGAATGTGGTCCTACATAAAGAAACTTTCTAGGAGGGTCCACCTGTGTCCTGAGACAGCACAGAAGTCCCTTGGGATCTCTCTCTGATCATCCCCTTATAATCAGTATGTGTTGGGCACCCTCTCTGGGTACAGTGCTCACTGCTGCCCCATGGCAGGAGATGGGAGTGTCTCCAGGTTGGCTGCCTCAGGGTCAGTTGGCTTCCTTCCATCTCCTTCCTTCTTAGTTCCCTGGGTTGGGATGACTTTTTGTAGCTTCCCAAGCTTAGAATTTGTTGGGAGCTGTCCAAGATGGTGTAGAGCTGGTCACCTGTAAAGCAGGAGCAGACACTCCCTGTCTCCTAAATCCAGTCCCCCAATACTCCTTGGAACTAACTCCCCTTTACTTCTCCGATTCTCTCTTGCAAATTAGCAGGCTTTTCTGTCTTGAAGACATTGCAAAGCTCTGTTTTTCCTGATCAGACAATTTCTGATTTTGACAAGTAAAATCACTCCCTATTTGGCTTTTTACTTAAGAACTTGAGAAAGCGTGGCCTATTTAAATTTCTTTTAGGGGCTTTACTTTCCAGCAGGAAAGAGGAAAGGATCCAGTATTTTCTTAAATTTTATTTATTTTCTTAATTTTTTGAAATAAACAAACGTTTCCATAACATAGTGAAATAATAAAATATAATTGTAATGGAACTGCAATTCTATTATGTATAATTTGCTAATCCTTTTAAATATCTAATAATGTTATGATATAAATTGTTTTTTTCTTCTCTTCCCACTCCCTGCCCTAGAGATGACTATCATTAGACACAAATACATATGTAAAGTCATTCTATACGTATTTCTATTTAGTATTTCTTCCTCTGGCTGCAGATACTGTCTTTCCTCATATGTACTTTGTAGTTAGTTTGGGTACTTATAACGGTCAAAGCGACTTGAAGTCATTCTTAAAACAATATTGCTGTTACATTCCCTTGTTTCAGCTCATTTTTCTTCATTATTTTATGCAAGTTATGCACATTTCTTACCATTTCTTATAGCTCAGTAGCATTTCATCCCAATCATATCCCCCAATTGGCTTGGTTATTCCCCAATTGATGGGCCTCCCTGAAATTTCTACTTCTTTACCACCAGAAAGTGAGATGATCTAAATATTTAAGATCATAAAGAAACAGAAAATTGGGGAAAATTTTAAAGACATTTTATTAGATAAAATTCTCATATCTAAAATATATAAGGAACTTTGTCAAATCTAAAAGAATGTAAGTCATTGACCAATTGATAAATGGCCAAAGGATATAAACTGGTAGTATTCCAGTGAAGGAATCAAATCAACTTATAGTCAGATAAAAATGTTCTAAATCATCTTTGATCAGAGAGAGGCAGATTAAAACAACATTGAGAAATCATTTTATGTCTACCAGATCAGCTAAAATGATAGAAGGGGCAAGTGACAAATGTTGGAGAGGATGTGGAAAACGGGATGCTAATTCATTGTTGGTGGAGTTGTAAAAGGATGCAATTGTTTTGGAAAGCAGTCTAGAATTATGTCCACAGAGTTATTAGACTATTCATATCCTTTGACCCAGCAATATGACTACTTGTTTTGTTTGGCTGTGGTTGTATTTTTTTGTTTGTTTGTTTGTTTTGTTTTGTTTTTTTGCTGAGGTAATTGGGGTTAAGTGACTTGCCCAGGATCACACAACTAGGAAGTGTTAAGTGTCTGAGGTCATATTTGAACTCAGATCTTCCTGACTTCAGGGCTGGTGCTCTATCCACTGTGCCACCTAGCTGCCCTTGTTGCATTTTTTTAATAATAGCTTTTTATTTTTCAAAAACCACACAAAGATAGTTTTCAACATTCACCATTGTAAAACCTTGTGTTTCATATTTTTCTCCCTCCCTCTCCCCTAGACTGCAAGTAATCCAACATAGGTTAAACATGTGCAATTCTTTTTTTTTTTTTTTTGCTTTTTGCTGAGGCAATTGGGGTTAAGTGACTTGCCCAGGGTCACACAGCTAGGAAGTATCTGAGACCAGATTTGAACTCAGGTCCTCCTGACTTCAGGGCTGGTGCTGTAACCACTGTGCCACCTAGCTGCCCCTACATGTGCAATTCTTTAAACATATTTCCACATTTATCATGCTGCACAAGAAAAATCAGATCCAAAAGGGGAAAATGAGAGAGAAGAACAAGCAAGCAAACAACAATTAACAACAAAGGTGAAAATCCTATGTTGTGATCCATATTCAGTCCCCACAATCCTCTCTGTGGGTGCAGATGGCTCTCTCCAACACATATCTAGTGGAATTGGCCTGAATTCCCTCATGCTGAAGAGTCAAGTTACTTGGTCTATTTCCAAAAATGATTAAGGATAAAGAAAAACAACTTATGTGCTCTAAAATGCTTATAGCAGCTTTCTTTGTGATGTCAGGGAGGTCAATAGGTACAGAGGAAAGGGATAGTCAGAAAAAAGCCCATAGTCCTACCTAAGAGAGTTTGTTCATGGAGCAGCCAGGAGGCTAGTGTCACTAGAACAAAGGTAGAAGGAGGATCAATTAAGAGGAACTTTGAGGACCAAATGGAGCATTTTGTATTTGATTCTGGAGGCAATGGAAAGTTACTAGGAATCACTGGGGGTAGGAGGGGTAGACATTTTAGGAAAATCATTTCAGTGGCTAATTGGAGGATGGATTGAAGTGGAGAAAGATGGGAAGCAGGTTCCCAAAGCAGCCTATGGCAATAGTCCAGGTGTGAGGTAGTGAGGGTCTGTACCAGGGTGGGGGCTGTGGAACTGAGGCAGTTGAGCTTTTTACTAACCACCTTGATTTACTCAAGCTTCTCTACTATCCAGAGGAGGCCAGACTGACCTGGGAATCAGAATCAACCCAGCAGGAGACAAATTGAGCATTTCTTAAGTTGGGCCCCTCAGAAATTCCTTGCCATATTCACTCGCAGAACCCGGAACTCTCCCTCATGTGCTAAAGAACCAACTTAGACTGGCTCATATTGATTCTTGGTCCAGTGACCAAACCAGCTCCAATCTGCCTTCTGAAGAACAGCCCAGTCCAGGGACAACTTGATAAGACCATTATATGATTACCTCTACCCCCGAACTGTGATTTTTCTCTCAATAACCTGATAAGACCACTATGCAATCACAACTCCCTTTGTGATCTATGTCTTTATAATCTTTGCTATCTAAGTCCACTCCAGGCTCAGTTCTATGATCCCATGTATACATCTGCCTTCTTAGGAGAAGACCACCTAAGTCTGTTTTTCTTTCTTAGATCAAACTCGGGGAAAAAGGATGGCAGGACAATGTCCAAGAACAGAATTAGGCAAGTTCTAGAGACGTTGGAAAGGAAAAATCAATGGTGGCAGCTCAGCTTGGCAGGTTATTTATGGGGGGAAATAGTGAAAAATCCAGAACAACTTCTGGATTGGCAGTTTGAAGCCTGATCCCATCTGCAAACCTAAACTTAGGGCCTTTTCAAGCCGTTCCTCTGAATTGATTCCAAAGTATTGAACCTGCTGTGATCCTGAAATAAATCCAGCCCATTTGGAACCCTGATCCTGATCCACAATCATCTTTCCTCTTCTCATTCTCATCACAGACATTTCTATATTGTAATTTGGATCTAGGACAAGTCCTAATCCTCAGCCTATTCTTAGTCATGTCCTGTTGACCCTTCAGCCCTAGATTCCGTTTAAGTGCTATCTCACTCTTTATTTATATGTATACAAATTTATAAAAAATATGAACTAATAAATATATTTATAAATTAAAAAGACATTAATAAATTTAATAAAAATAACTAATAAAAATAAATAAAACTCAGTCCTTATAATTCAACTCTTCTTCCTTTCTGAAGATATCAGAATGGAGCAGACTTTCTTGGGAAATGAGAGAATTGTCATCTGTGTAGGTCTTTAGGTAGAAACTGAGAGGCTAGGGGCATCTAGGTGGTGTAGTGGATAGAGAACCATTCCTGAAATCAGGACGGACCTGTGTTCAAATCTAGTCTCAGACACTTAACACTTCCTAGCTGTGTGACCCTGGGCAAGTTACTTAACCCCAATTGCCTCACCAAAAAAAGAAAAGAAAGAAACTGAGAGGCCATTTGTTTGGCTGTAATAATGAATATTCATTTAGTTTTTATTCACACCTCAGTAATAAACAATAACCTTGATATGATGAATAATTCTTTTTTTGCAGGTCATTCTATCATATTAAAATGAAAAAAGGAGAGGGGATTCTGGGAAGATGACAACAAGGCAGGAAATACCATCTCTAAAAATTTATCCCACAGACAAAATAAAACATTGTTGGAACAGCAGAAATAATGAAGAGTTGGGGTAAAGCAGTTGTGACAGCTTTAGAGAAACTTAAGAAAAACCTGACTTACAGGATCAGAGTTTGGCTTTATTTTGATTATTTATTTATTTTTAATTTCTAGAATAAAACTAGCATTTCCATAACATAGTACAATAAAAATAATAATTGAAGGGCAAACCTTCAGCCAGACTCTGCTGAATGAACAAAAAACATGCCAAGGGGCCAGCTGGGGCTTCAGGAATTTTCACCTCAGCCACAGTTGTGGGGGAAGACTTGCTGGCTGAGCCAGGGAAGATTTTAGAGAAGGATTTGGAACAAAGCCCAGAGATCTATAAAACTCTGCACATCCTTTGACCCAATAATGACATTTCTCAGTTTGTATCCCAAAAAGATCAAACAAAAGGAAAAAAAGACTTATCTGTACAAAATTATTTAGAGCAGATTTTTTGTTGTGGCAATAATTGGAAAGTTGGAGGGATGTGAAACAGCTGGGGAGTGACTTAACAAGAGATGGTAGCTGATTATGATGGAATACTATTTTGCTATAAGAAATGATGAACTGGATTATTTGAGAACATTTATGTGAAGTGATACAAAGTTAAATGAGCAGAGCCAAAGGAACATTGCACATAATATCAGCAATATTCAAAGGAGGATCAATAGCGAAAGATTTAGATAGTCTGGATCTGATCAAGATAATTCCCAAGGACAGATAATGAAAATCACTATCTACCTCCAGAGGGAGCACTAACCAACTCTGAGAACAGAGTGAAAACATTTTCAAAAACATCTTCTGAATTTATTTTATTTATTTATTTTTTGGAGTTTAATTTGGTGTTTTGTTTTGCAACATGGCTAAAATGGAAATTAGGTTTGCAGGAATTCACTTGTATAATCCATATCATACTGTTTGCTTTTTTAAGAGGTGGGAGAGGGGAGAAAAGGAGGCAGAGAATTTGGAATTCAAAAAAACTGTGAATGAATGTTTAAAAACAGTTTTACATGTAATAGAAAAACATTTAATAAAATAAATAAAAATATATTTAAAAACAATCAATTGGAATAAATAATAAAATAGGAATAAAAAAGAAATAGCAACTCAAACAAACTATGTTATAGGGAAACAATTATCAATCCTATTTGGTATTGGTTAAAAAATTAAGAAATGGGTCAATTGAACAGATCAGGGAAATAAAAAGGAATAAAAAACAATGGAACTCAATAACTCAGTGTCTGATGAAAAAGAAAGCATGAATTACTTAAGAAAGAACTCCCTTTTTGAAAAAAAAAAAAGAACTGTTGGGAAAACTGGGAAACAATCAGACAGAACCTGGACAAAGCAGCATCTTATCTCATACTCCACAATACATTATGAATGGATACGTGACTGTTGGAGTCCAGCTCTAATGAATATCAAGGGTGTGGGTGAGAGGAATATGTATGAGCCAGGTGGAAAATGTGTCCAGCAATTTCCCTTTATTAACCTGAGATCCAGAATTTATATACTCGTTAAGTTAGTATTGCATCAACTCAGTTACCTCCATGTGACACTATGTACATTTCAGGGTTAGTGTATAGACTATACTCTGACATTTCAGTTTGACCTTAACTAACAATGTATCAATCATTAAGAGTCCCAAATAACAGTAACTAACAATAACAATGTGTTTATCATAACAGAGTTGCAAATAGCAGTAACTGACAATAATAATACATTTATCATAGCAGTCATAAATGTCAGTAACTGACAATAAACGTATTTATCATAAGTTGTAAATAGCAGTAACTGACAATAACAATGTGTTTGTCCTAAGAGTCTCAATAGCAGTAACTAATAATAACAATATATTTATCATAGTCATAAATAGCAGTAACTGACAACAAACATTTATCATAAGTTGTAAATAGCAGTAACTGACAATAACAATGCATTTATCATAACATTCATAAATAGTAATTGGCAATAAATGTATTTATCATAAATTGTAAATTGCAGTAACTGACAATAACAATGTATTTATCGTAACAGTCATAAATAGCAGTAACTGACAATAAATGTATCATAGCAGTAAATAACAGTAACTGACAATAACAATGTGTTTATCATAACAGTCACAAATAGCAAAGCTGTGCTACCTTGTTCCTGTCACATGCATTCATTAAGATTACCCTGAATTTATCTCCAGCATGTCTTTCATTTATTGTTACAGGAGGTGAGCCTATGCTTTGAACTGTGTGCCCATATAGAGAGCAGGTCTCAAGTAATACCTGAGCCAGACTCTTCCTGTACATGGATTTATTCAATGCTGCCCTTCTACATTTCCCCCTTTTTTATTCAGAAGGGGAAGCCTGTGAACCTCAGTTCCCGTAGTTGACAATGATTGAAAAACATACGGAAAAGAACAAGGGGCTAAGCCAGTGAGTATAAGAATGACACATGCAAGAGGAGCAAAATGCAAAGGCATGAAGTCAGATTACTTACAGGATTGACCTTTTTAACCACTCAAACACTCGGCTCGCTATGCTATCAGGATCAATTCCAGGGACGCAACTTCCTGCCATGTTTTCTTAAGCCAACGGAGATGCATCCCAGGTGAGGTTGGTCTCGTGTATAGCTCCATTTAGTCTGTTCCTTATTTGAAACATATCACATTGGAGATGTCATTACCCCACCTCTATGGAGTTACACATACATGAGTTAATCTAGAATCACCAGCTAGTTGTAATTGAGTTTCCAAATTGTCTACCTAATCCCCTAACCACATTACCGATTGTTCATTAAGTTTAGTTCTTGTTTTAGCTCATATTTGTTCTTTAAGAGCTTGTGATACATTTTTAACTAATTGATCTGGGAATTGGGCAGTCTGAATAGATTCTGTTAGAGCTGTAGTGAAGTAATTGTTGCTCTAGCTGCTAGAACTCCCGCAATGAGGAATCCAACAAATCGCCTTTTCCTACTTCTATGGTTTTCTAATTTTCTTTTAGTGTTATCCCTAGTCTGTTCACCTGCTGACCTGTACCAATTGGGATTAATCTTAGTAGGCTGGTATCATTACATAGGATGCTGTTCAATAGGAAGAACCAAAAGCAATGAATAAGAAGTAAGATATTCAGATAAAACACAATTGTAACATTCTACAATATATCCTCCTGGATTCGTGATTTGATTCTGGTTCCATTTCTTAAAACAGTATCTGTAGTTAGCAACATCTGGGGATATTTTAAACATGTCTGTACAGTATATTTTTGAGAGATCTGACACATAGTGGAATCCCATATCTGAGATGGGAAAATCTGTCCCATCCTAAGTCCCAAATACATTGTAACAGGAAACCCATCCAGATATTGGGTAATTTGGGGTCCATTCAACAACCTGTTCCAATTCTTCCCCAAACCAATGGGCCCCAAAGTCCTCTGGGGGCAGGGGCAATGATCTCATCTTCTGAAACTACTTCCTGCTGAGAATGGGCATAGAACTGAGTCATCTACAGGGTCCCAGTCTTTTGTGGAGGGGGTGGTAAGCTGGAACTGATTGAAGCATCCAGTGGTCGATCCAGCTCTTGAAGATGGTTAATGCAGCTGTAACTGAGAAAAATCTAGAATTAAAAACCAAATCTAACAAATAGAGGTTAGGATAACCTGAGATAGAAAGACAAGCCCACGGGGACTTCTATAAGACGTAGAGAGGCCAAAATAGATTAGCCGGAAACTTTTCATATAAAGAAATATATTTGTGTCACAGGACACACAGTACATACAAATATTAAAGATGTTTTAGCTTTAGTTTCAATAATCAATAAAATATCAGGTCTTACAGACGATGGTGTTAATTGTTCTCACATTATTCTGGAAACCTTTAAGGACCTTATTTCCTACAGACATTTAGTAACAGATAGAGGGCTAGGCTAAATACTCATTCACCCAATTATTGAGGATATAATGACTACATATTTTCAGATTGAAATAAGCAAGCTAATACAATATTAAATAGTAATGGTGACAGTGGGCAGCCTTGTTTCACTCCTGATCTTATTGGGAATGGTTCTAGTTTGTCCCCATTACATATGATGCTTGCTGATGGTTTTAAATAGATGCTACTGATCATTTTAAGGAAAAGCCCATTTATTCCCATACTCTTTAGTGTTTTTAATAGGAAAGGGTGTTGGATTTTAGCAAATGCTTTTTCTGCATCTATTGAGATAATCATATGGTTTTTGTTAGTTTGGTTATTAATATAATTAATTATGCTGATAGTTTTCCTAATATTGAACCAGCCCTGCATCCCTGGTATAAATCCTACTTGGTCATAGTGTACTATCCTGGGGATGACTTTCTGTAATCTCATTGCTAATATCTTATTTAAAACTTTTGCATCAATATTCATTAGGGAAATTGGTCTATAGTTTTCTTTCTCTGTTTTCACCCTACCTGGTTTAGCTATCAGCACCATATCGGTCTCATAGAAGGATTTTGGCAGTATACCTTCTGTCCTTATTTTCTCAAATAGTTTATATAGTATTGGAATTAATTGTTCTTTGAATGTTTGGTAGAATTCACATGTAAATCCATCTGGCCCTGGAGATTTTTTCTTAGGGAGTTGGTTAATAGCTTGTTGTATTTCTTTTTCTAATATGGGGCTATTTAAATAATTTATATCCTCTTCTGTTAACCTGGGCAATCTATATTTTTGTAGATATTCATCCATTTCATTTAGATTATCAAACTTACTGGCATAAAGTTGGGCAAAGTAACTCCTAATTATTGCTCTAATTTCCTCTTCATTGGAGGAAAGTTCTCCCTTATCATTCTTGAGACTAACAATTTGATTTTTCTCTTTCCTTTTTCTTATCAAATTAATGATGAAATTAAAACCATCTCTAGTCATATGAAAAGTTGCTCCAAATCACTATTGATGCAAATTAAGACAACTCTGAGGTACCACTGCACACCTGTCAGATTGGCTAAAATGACAGGAAAAGATAATGATGAATGCTGGAGGGGATGTGGGAAAACTGGGACACTGATACATTGTTGGTGGAACTGTGAACAGATCCAACCATTCTGAAGAGCAATTTGGAGCTACGCTCAAAAAGTTATCAAACTGTGCATACTCTTTGACCCAGCAGTGCTTCTATTGGGCCTATATCCCAAAGAGATCTTAGAGGAGGGAAAGGGCCCCACATGTGCAAGAATGTTTGTGGCGGCCCTTTTTGTAGTGGCTAGAAACTGGAAACTGAAGGGATGCCCATCAATTGGAGAGTGGCTGAATAAATTATGGTAAATGAATGTTATGGAACATTATTGTTCTGTGAGAAACGACCAGCAGGACGATTTCAGAGAGGCCTGGAGAGACTTGCATGAACTGATGCTGAGTGAAATGAGCAGAACCAGGAGATCATTGTACACGGCAACAACAAGAATATACGATGATCAATTCTGATGGACATGGCTCTCTGCAACAAAGAATTGTCTCAAACCAGTTCCAGTTGTTCACTGAAGAAAACCATATACACCTAGAGAGAAGGATATGAAATATGGACCACAACGTAACACTTTCATGATCTCTATTGATGCTTGCTTGCATTGTGTTGTCTTTCTCTGATTTTCTTTTTTTTTATTGTAGATAGGATTTTTCTTGCACAACTTATCAACTATTATTACATTATTAACATGTAGTGGACTTCCTGCCATCTAGGGGAGGGGAAGGAACTGGGGGTAAAATTTGTAATGGAAAGCTTTGTAAAGATCAATGCTGGGGAACTACCCATACATATGTTATACAAATAAAAAGCTTAAAAATAAAAAAAAAACCAAATTAAAAAAAAAGAAACAAATCAGCAAGCTATTACATAATTGAATTGTGCCCGGCTTCTATCAACCATTTGTTCTGATTATAGAAATTTGTTAGAGGAGGAAAATACAGGGGTAAGATTATAATGCCATCAGGGGCAGCTAGGTGGCCCAGTGGTTAGAGCACCAGCCCTGAAGTCAGGAAGACCTGAGTTCAAATCTGGTCTCAGACACTTCCTAGCTGTGTGACCTTGGGCAAGTCACTTAACCCCAATTGCCTCAGCAAAAAGCAAAGAAAAAAAAAGATTATAATGCCATCAGAACTGGTTCTTCAGGCCTCAGCCTGGGAGCATACACATGACAGGATAAAACATCCTTAACTCTGTTTTTTTGTTGTTGTTGTTATTGTTGTTTTTTGGGTTTTTTTTTCCTGAGGCAATTGGGTTAAGTGACTTGCCCAGAGTCACACAGCTAGGAAGTGTTAAGTGTCTGAGGCCAGATTTCTTAGCTCAGTTTGATATCCAATTATAACAGTTCCACTCTATAGCCAGATTCAGGAATAATCCGATGGATTCTTATTCAAGGAGACACAACTGGGAAACTGAGTCAGAAGGATTCCATCTTGAGTGGAGGCCAAGGTTCTCTTGTCAACTCTTGTCCAGATACAAACCTTCACCTATCACAGTTCATAAATTGAGTAGCTTATGGTATTTCTCTCAAATAATGGGTTACTGACCTCATGAGCAGGCAATCAAATTCAAAACTCAAAAGAATATCGGGGGCAATAGAGCACCAGCCCTGAAGTCAGGAGGACCTGAGTTCAAATCTGGCCTCAAACACCTAACACTTCCTAGCTGATCACTTAATCCCAATTGCCTGGGGGAAACAAAAAGAATATCAGTTAGAGTCCCAAGAGATTTTATCTCTAATATCAAATTCTACTAATTGCAGTTTAGGATTAGGTAAATTATTTTTTAAAAGTTTACCAGGACTTACACACATAGAAGATTTTGTTTAACATGTTTTATATGTTTAAATTTCTCCTGGTCCAAAGGATCAATCATTAAACAAGCTTAGAGATTTTTTTTTTTTTTTTGCTGAGGCAATTGGGGTTAAGTGACTTGCCCAGGGTCACACAGCTGTTATGTGTCTGAGACCAGATTTGAACTCAGGCCCTCCTGACTTCAGGGCTGGTGCTCTATCCACTGCACCACCTAGCTGCCCCAAGCTTAGAGATTCTTAGTAAACACAGTCTTTATTTAGGAACTATACATTTTAAACAGGCTCAGTTCTCAGGGCTGATGACTTTGTTTATCCTGATGGTTTTAAGAAAACTGGCAAGCTTACAATTTAAGGGGAGTTGACAGAGACCCCAGAGAAGGGGCTGAGCTTGCTGTTGCCCACCCCCACTATTCTGTGCCGTTGGCTACCTCCCCCCACTCTGTGAAGGGGAAAAAAGGTGGTGCACACTCTTATACTTGAAGGCGAACTGAGAAGGCTTTCACCTCCTCCCTCTTGTTCCACACACAGAGATTGCCAATTTTAGGTTTAATGTGATTCCAAATAAATTAGTTAACAATTTTAGATTTTTCCAAGGCAATAGACAAATAATCTTAGTAGAATTTCCTCCTAATTTTCTAGCAAAGGTGAAAATCCCTAATTCCCTAAACTAAATTACAAACTATTATAAAAGAGGATTATTAAAGTTAAATAAACTTTCCACCTTCTTCTAGTTGCTCCATTTATTCTGTCCCCAAGCTGTTGAGCTTTGAAAGTTCTCAGGGAGGCTTTCCATTCTCTTCATTTGTTTTAGGGAGAAAATAAAATAATTTTTTAAAATTGAGAGAGAACAGATTTTAAAATTTAAAATTGATTTAACTTTAGTTCATGAGATTCCCTAATTCTAATTAAATGTTCCAGACAAACTGAATCACCGTTAAGTTACTTTCCAATTCACCCAAATCATTTCTCTTTTGTGAGGCAGGAAAGGGTTAAGGGGCCAGTTTTTTGTGACCGGTCCCTCAGAAGTCTGACTCTAGCTAACTCCCAAACAGGCTCTTTGCTGCCAGAGTTTTTAAAGTAGCAGGGAACTGCTTTTCTGCTTTCTTAGAATTCCCAAACTTTTAAATCTTCTGTAAACACAGTTAGTGAAAATAGATTACAGTTTGTATATCCCTTTCCTGGGATTTAAGAAGAGCTCTTTTAAAGCTACTTTTAGAGGGGCAACTAGATGGGGCAGTGGTTAGAGTACCCACCCTGAAGTCAGGAGCACTTGAGTTCAAATCCAGCCTCAGACATTTTATATATATATTTGCTTTTTGCTGAGGCAATTGAGGTTAAGTGACTTGCCCAAGGTCACACAACTAGGGAATGTTAAGTGTCTGAGACCGGATTGGATCTCCGGTCCTCCTGACTTCAGGGCTGGTGCTCTATCCATTGCGCCACCTAGCTGCCCCAACACTTAATATTTCTTGCTGTGTGACCCTGGGCAAGTCACTTAACCCCAATTGCCTCAGGGGAAAAAACTGCTTTTACTATCACATCTCAAATAACAAATTTCACTGAATTATGTATATTTTTTTCCCTCCCTCCCACTTCTTTGTTCTAATATCCCTGCTGCAGTCAGGGAATGAGGGAAGAGGGAAGAAAGAGCAAGAGATTTTCTTTCCTTTAGGTAACAGAAAGAGAACACCCCATGACATTGGAGCATGCCCTTAGCTGGAAGGAGTTTAAGCACCCTAAAAGGGTGAGTTAGTGATTAGTTATTAGTTATTAGTATTAGTTATAAGGAGAAAGACACCCGGAGCCATGGTGAGGGAGCAGAGAAGCGACACCTCATGGCATGGGGGAGGGGGAGGAGAAAGCTACCCCAAGGCAGAATGCCTTGGTGGGTCATAGCCCCAAGAGGGCTTCAATAAAGATGGCGTGAGCCCTGGACAGATTTCCAGGGAATTTTAACCTCAAAGGTTGACATAGCTTGCATTTCTTGACTGGACACCGCAAGGTGGGGCCAGAAAATCATCCCAATCAGTGCCCTTCCTCCTTGCCTCAGGAACAGTGCCATCACTATTTCCTTCTTTCCCTGCCAACCAAATCCAGTTCGTCAAGACCTCCTTGGACAACTGTGGTTTCCCTCCTCATCAATGTTGTTTTTCTTTTTGGCTCAGAGTTTCTTATTCATTCTTGGCTGCTTTCCTTTCCATGAAATCCTTAGTAACTTTGCTCTATGTTCTTTGGAACCGACTCTTTCAAATTCTAGTGTTCATGTCAGTTGACGTACGTTTGGTTTTCCTCCCTTCTACGCAACCTCAAAATGTGGAGTTTCTTTCACCCTACAAGGTTCTCACCCCAGGAACCACCTTTTAACTGTTGATGAGAGTCCCATCCAGAATGAAATGTTCCCCCCATGTGGATTTCTCCACCCCACTGAAGAAGAGAGTTATAACTGGGGAAATGGAGGACTCATCCTCAGCTCTTCAACTTTGGACAGAAAGCACGAGGGCTCCAGCATCTATAATGATCTAGCCAGAGAGTCAAGACTGACTTCCTCAGGCCCACTGAATTGTGTTTGGTTTTGGAGGAAGACTAGAAAAGAGCTTTCCTGCACTTCTGAGAGAAGCACAGGACATCCTAGAGGCCCCCTTTTTTTTTGTCTCCAGCTTTCAGGCTCTTGGACTTTCCGGTTGTTGGAGTTAATTTGTTTATTTGACTTTTTTCTTGTTGTTACGACTCCCAAGGCAACTGTTTTCCTTTGAGAGACTTTAAACACATTTCAATTAAAGGGAATGTTTGCTCGAGCCTTCAGGCTCTCAGCACAGCAGATCTGAAGAGGAACTAACTGAACCTTGAACTGTTTAAACAAGACATTGATGATGGAAAACCGGCCAGGAAAAATGGAGATGACCTTGGTGTTAAGTACATGAAGAGAACACAGAGTGTTCAATTGCCACAATCACAAGAGGAAAAGAGCCAAGACAGGATATTAGTCAGCAGACACTTGAGCTACTTTCCAAGAGGAGAGATGGTCATTTAAAACAGCCCCTATTTAGAAGGGGAACAAAAAGAAAAACTCCTTGGGGAAACCTTATGAAGAAGACTGGCTGATCACTAAACATAGCATTTCACTATGCATGGAGAAGCACTAAAAGCAAAGGCTGTGAGATTCCTACCAGAAATGCAACATAAGGAAAACCAGGGGGCAGCTAGGTGGTGCAGTGGATAGTGCACCAGCCCTGAAGTCAGGAGGACCTGAGTTCAAATCTCATCTCAGACACGGAACACTTCCTAGCTGTGTGATCCTGGGCAAGTCACTTAACCCCAATTGCCTCAGCAAAAAAAAATAAATAAGGAAAGCCATGAACATAATGGTTATTATACATTAATAATAAAAGACTAAAAATCATGGTTATATTACTAGATACATAAAAAGAATTTTTATAAATGTCATTTCTGTGCCTATTAAAACACTTAAAAGTGGTGGTATAAATGAATTTTTCCTTAAATTGATAAAAAGCATTTATCTAAAACTATCAATGAACATTATTTGTGATGGGGATAAACTAGAGGCCTTCCAAGTAAGATCAGGTATGAAACAAGAGGCCCATCGTCACCACTATTATTCAATATTGTACTGGAAATCCTAGTGATATCAACAAAAGAAAAAAAAAAGTTGAAGGAATCAGAATAAGGAATCATGTCAAAAAACCATGTTTTTGCAAGCAATAGGACGGTCTTGGAAAATCCCAAAGATTTAATGAAAAAGTTAGTTGAAATAATTAACAATTTTAGCAAAGCAGTACTATGTAAAGTCAATCCACATAAATCATCAGCAGCAGAAACAACATTTTTCAAGAAGAGATGATTTTAAAAGGACCCATTTAAAATAACTCTAGACAGCATAAAAGGCCTGCCAAAACAAATCCAGGAAGTATCATAGATAAAATTACCAAAAAAATTTATGCAAATAAAATCAGTAAATAACTGAAGAAATATTATTCATGGTTAAAAAGAGTCAATATAATAGATAGACAGGCCCAAACTAGTTTATATATTTAATATCATCCCAATTAAATTATCAATTTTTTCACTGAATCAGAGAAATAACAAAATTTAACATAAGGAAAAACAAAAAAAAATCAAGATATCAAAGGAAATTAAAAAAATGTCAATGAAGGAGGACTAGCTGTACCTTTTAAACTATATTGTAAGGCAGTAATTATCAAAACTGGAACTGGCTGAGAAATAGAAACGTAGATCAATGGAATAGAGTAGACATACAATTTACAGCAGGAAATAAACACAACAACCTTGTATTTGATAAGTCCAAATGTTGAGGTTCAAAAGGAGACCCCAAAAGGTTGGAGTCCCAGACTGGTGTCGTAAGGTGTCTCAAAAGAATTTGCAGACTTGAACCCATCTCCAAGTCAAAGGGCAAAGTCTATTATAATTGTAATGTCGATTGAAGTGGGCTAAATCCCCAAAGAATTTGATAGGAAAAGACAGAGAAGATCCAGTTCTTTGTGTCACCCATATGCTAATTTTGTGGTTTAAAAGTAGAACTGAAAAGCTGTCTGGTATGCACTTCAATATTGAATTTGTGATTTAGAGATGGGGCTGAGAAGTAGTCTGGGGTGCACCTTACCATTTATCTCAGAACCCTGTTATCAATGACCAACAGAGCGTTTTCAGGCAGTCAGTGATATTTGTTGGACTATACCATAGTATTCCTAAGGCTAAGAGACATCAGGATTATTGACCAACAGATTCTTAGAACAATAGCACTCCTGAAGTCTGGGAACTTCAGATAGATAGATAGATGATAGATAGATAGATGTATAGGAGCTGTATTTCTTCTACAAGCTGCATCCTATCATGAACACTTAAGATTTTGGGGTAAGAATTCATTACTTGGTAAATATTGTTGACAAAAATAGAAAGCAGTATGGCAGAAATTTCATCTCACCCACAGGTTGTCAGGTGTTCGGCCTATAATTGGACAAAATATTTTCTAATGATTTCTTTAATTTCCTTTTCATTGGTGCTGAATTCACCCTTCTACTTTTTGATACTGGATATTTGTTTTTCTTTTTTTTTTTTTAAATCAAGTGAACCAGTGGTTTATTTATCTTGTTCAGTTTTTTCCATAAAACCCGCTCCTAATTTTATTTATTAGTTCGCTGATTTTCTTACTTTTATTCATCTTTCCTTTGATTTTTGGGAGATTCAATTTGATATTTAATTGGGAATTACATTTTTTTTGTTTTTTAATTGCATGCTCAGTTCATTGATCTACCTTTTCCCTATTTTATTGCTGTAAGCAACTAAAGATATACATTTCCCCCTAAAAGTACCAAAGTACCACATTGGCTGCATCCTATTAATTTTGTTGTTTTATCTCATTGTTGTCATTTTAAAATTTTAAATTATTGGTTGTTTCTATGGTTTTTTTCTTGCACCCACCTGTTTTTATTCAAATTTCATTATTTAATTTCTAATTAATTTTTAAATCTATCTTTCCATTGTCCATTATACAATGTAATTTTTATTACATTATGATTTGAAAAGGATGAATTTATTATTTCTGCTTTTCTGCATTTGACTGTGAGGTTTTTATGTTTTAATATATATTCAATGTTTGTGTGGGTGCCATGTACTGTTGAGAAAAAGGTGTATACCTTTCTATTTACATTGTCTTCTTCAAAGATCTATTACATCTAACTTTTACAGAATTTTGTCCACCTCTTTAACTTCTTTCTTGTTTATTTTTAATTAGATTTACCTATTTCTGAGAAGGGAAATGAGGTCCTCCACTAGTGTTATGCTTATTATCTATTTTCTCCTGTAACTCATTTAACTTCTCCTTCAGAAACTAAGATACTACGCAATTTAATGCATATATGTTTAGTAGTAACACGACTTCATTGTTGAATGGCACCTTTCAGAAACATGCAATTTCCTTCTCCATCCCCTTTAATTAGCCCTATTTTTGCTTTTGTTTTGTCTGAGATCATGATTTTTATCTTTTTTTTTGCTTCAGCTGAAGCATAATAGATTCTGTTCCAGTCTTTTTCTTTTATTCTGTATATATTTCTGTTTCACATGTGTTTTGTTTTGTTTTGGTTGTTATTTTTTGTAAGCAGCATATTGTAGGATTTTAGTTTTTAATTCATTCTGCTTTCTTTGTTTTATGGGTGAGTTCATCCCATCCACATTTATAGTTATGATAATTAACTATTTCCTGCCATGTTATTTTCACTTGTTTATCCCTTTCTCTCTTTTGCTCCCACTCTTTCCTTCCTCATAAGTGTTTTACTTTGATCACCACCTTCTCCAATATCCTCCCTTTTATCAGTCTCTCTTGTCCCCTGTATTATCTCCATCCCTTTTTGCTTCCTTATATGATAAGAGTGTGTGTTATTCTTTCCGGGGACCAATTTTGATGAGAGTAAGCTTTGCCCTCCCACTCCCCATCTTCCCCTCCATTATAATAGCTCTTTCATTGTCTCTATTATGTGGGATAATTTACCCCATTCAAACTTTCCCTCTTCTTCTAGTGCAATTTTTTTCCACATCTTTATTTCATTTTCTGGAGGGCAGTATCATCCCATTAAAGTAATCTTATATCTATATCATCTATCTACCTACATTCCATCTAAATGTTCTTATAATGATAGAGTTAAGAGTTACAAATATTATCTTGCCACATAGAAACATAAAGTTTAACCTTATCAAATTTCTTATATTTTCTCTTTCGTGTTTTTTTTAATGTTTCTCTTGAGTCATATTTGAAGATCAAATTTTTTTTATTCAGCTCTGTTCTTTTACTTAGAAAGGCTTGAAAGTCCTCTATTTCATTAAATATCGGTTATTTTCCCATGAAAGATTATACTCAATTTTTCTGGGCAGGTGATCTTGGTTACAATCCCAACTCCTTTGCCTTTTGATATGCTATATTCCAAGCCCTACAATTCTTTAATGTGTTTGCTGCTAAATTCTGTGTAATCCTAACTACCAGTCCACAATATTTGAGGGATTTGTTTTGTTGAGTTTTGTTTTTTACTGTTTGTAATACTTTTTTCTTGATCTGTGAACTCTGGAACTTGAGTATAAGTTGCTGGAAGTTTTCATTTGGGGTGATTGGTGGATTATTTCAATTTCTATTTTGTCCTTTTATTCTAATATATCAGGGCAGTTTTCTTTAATAATTTCTTGCTGATTTTTTTTTTTGATTATGGCTTTTAGGTAGTCCAATAATTCTTATGTTACTTCTCTTGGATCTATTTTTTTTGTGTCAGTTTTTACAATGAAAGATTTCACATTTCCTTCTATTTTTTAAAACTTTTTTTGTTTTTGTTTTTATCATTCATTTGTCTCAGAGCGTCATTAGTTTCCACTTGTTCAAGTCTATTTTTTTTTTTTTTTTTTGCTAAAGCAATTGGGATTAAGTGACTTGCCCAGGGTCACACAGCTAGAGAATGTTAAGTGTCTGAGACCAGATTTGAACTCAGGTCCTCCTGACTTCAAGGCTGGTGCTCTATCCACTGCGCCACCTAGCTGCCCCTCAAGTCTAATTTTTAAGAAATTATTTTCTTCAGTGAGTTTCTGTCATTCCCTTTCCATGTGGTCAATTCTATTTTTAGGGAGCTATTTTGCTTGTTAAATTTTTGCACATCCCTTCCCATTTTATTTACTCTTTTCATGATTCTCTTGCACAATTTTCATTCATTTTCCTAATGTTTCTTCTAATTCTCTGTTTTCCTTTTTTAAAGTTCTTTTAAAGCTCTTTCAGGAATTCTTTTGGGGCCTGAGACAAAATTGCATTTTTCTTTGAGGCTTCCCAAGTAGCCATTTTGACATTATTGTCCTCTTCTAAGTTCATGCCTTCACTTTCCTAACACCATAGTAATATTCTATAGTTCAATTTTTTTTGGCTTATTTTTTCTGCCTTTTTGGTGACTTGGTGTTTTAATGTGAGAGTTGGGCTCTGGTCTTGCACTGCCTCAAACTTTTTCAGAGCTCTGGGTCTTACTGCTGACTTTCACTAGGCTTCAGGGCTTAGCTGCTGATCTGTCTCAGTAGTGGGACCCTGCTGCTGGGCTACTATGGAAACAGAGCCTCTCTGTTGGTAGGCCTCAGGGGCAAGGTCTTGTTCTTCGCCAACCCTGGGACAGGACTTCACTAGGTCACCAATAGGGTTAAGGCAGGGCTAGGGATGGAGTTACTGGGTTGGAGCCTTGCTATGCTGCATAGACTGATCACTTGCCTGGGCCTTGCTAGTTTGCAGAAGGGTGTGTCTTTACTGGTAAATTGTCATGCTTGGTACCTTGCTGCAGGCTTCCTGCTGTGAGATTGGCTGGTTTGTTGCTCTTGGACTTCACTCCCCTTCTGCCCCAGGGAGACAACTCTTTCTTGTGATGTTGATGAGTTGTTTCTCTGCTCCTCGACCAATTGTGAAGTGGTTTTCTAGTTTTTGGAGGGGACTTTGTGAGGACTACAGAGGGTTCCTCCTTCCCTCCATTATCTTAGCACCACAAGTCTTCAATGAATTGGAAATCTTAAAAATTAAAGATGAGATGGATAAAATTGAGAGTAGGAAAATCATTGAATTACTAAATAAAATTAAAAGTTGGTTTTATGAAAAAAAATGGATAAACATTAGTTTATATGATTTATTTAATTTTTTGCTGAGGCAATTGGGGTTAAGTGATTTACCCAGGGTCACACAGCTAGGAAGTATCTGAGACCAGATTTGAACTCAGGTCCTCCTGACGTCAGGGCTGGTGCTCTATCCACTGTGCCACCTAGCTGCCCTATATGATTTTTTTAAAAGAAAAATAAAACCAAATCATTAGTATTAAAAACAAAAAGGGTGACTATGTCACTAATGAAGATGAAATCAAAGCTATTGTAAGAAGTTGTTTTGTCCAGTGATGTGCCTGTAGATTTAATAATTTAAGTGAAATGGAAGAATACTTACAAAATATGAACTAGCTAGGTAGAAGAAATAGAATATCTAAACAATCCTATTTTAGAAAAAAGAAATTAAACATAAATGAGCTTCCTTAAAAGCGGCATCAGGACCAGATGAATTTACCAGTAAATTCTACCAAATATTTAAAGATTAATTTCTTTTCTTGCGGAGGCAATTGAGGTTAAGTGACTTGCCCAGGGTCACACAGCTAGGGAATGTTAAGCGTCTGAGATGAGATTTGAACTCAGATCTTCCTGACTTCAGGGCTGGTGCTCTATCCACTGTGCCACCTAGCTGCCCCTAAAGATTCATTTTCACACTAAATTAACTACTTCATAAAATGGGCAAAGAAGAAGTCCTACTAGATTTCTTCTTTGAAACAAATATAATACTCATACTTAAAACAGGAAAAGCAAAACCAGAGACAATTATAGACTAATTTCTTTAATGAATATGGATGCAAAAATCCTAGATAAAATACTGGGTAAGAGATTACAACAATATTTTATAAAGAGTATACATTATGACCAAGTGGGATTTATACCAGGAAAGCAAAAATGATTTAACATAAAACTACTACATAATCGATTGTAGCAATAACAAAAGAAACAAAACTCATTTGATTTAGATCACTAGATGGAGAAAATTTTTTTGATAAGATGTAGCACTAATTCCGAAGTGGTAAGATATAAAAAGGATGGTCGCATGTGCTCTGGTCTTTATGAAGAAAAGGACCTTGTTCTCTTTAGTCACAAGTGTTAGTGCTTTTTAAAGCCTTAGAAATGACACTAATTCCTGTTAAAACATTCGAAAATATAAAATATAAATGTATTTTTCATTAAAATGATGAGAAACAACTACCTAAATCAGGGTTGGGGAACTCTTTTTTCTGCCAAGGATCATTTGGATATTTATAAGCTCATTTGTGGGCCATAGGAAAATATCCAATTTATAGAAATCAGTCAGTGGGAGGTTGTTGTAACTAGCTTTCATCTCCTCATCACTTGTAGTTGCCTCAGCAGATAATTTCATGGACCTTATAAGGCTGATGGGTTGGCTGTTTCCCATCTCTGAAAGCCACCAGCAAGCATTATTTGCACTGAGGATAAAGTAGAAGCTCTCCTAATACGTGCAGGAGTGAAACAAGGACGCCCATTGTCACGAACACTATCAATATTGTATTATGGATGTTATCAGTAGCAATAAGAGAAGATAAAGAAATGGAAGGAATCATAAGGGGCAATGAAATAATAAACCTATCTTTTTTGCAGATGATATGATAATGTACTTGAAAAATCCTAGAGATTATAATCCAAAAGATCAAACTAAAAAGCTAGTTGAAATAATCATTTTAGTAAAGTAGCTGCATATATAATGAAACCAATGAAACACCAGAATTTCCTTATATCACTAACAAAACCCTCCAAAAAGAGAGTTACCCCATTTAAAATAACCTTAGACAGCATGAAATAGTAAATATGTATGTCACCAAAGTGACAATTCTACCTAAATTAATCTTCTTATAATGCCATCTTAATTAAGTTAACAAAAAGCTATTCTATTGATTAAGAAGAAAATTTAAATTTGGAAGAGCAAAAGGTCAAGAATAACTGGAATTAATGAAAAAAAGTGTAAAGGAAAGATGTTTAGCAGTGCAAGATCTTAAATTATATTATAAAGTGGAAATTATCAAAATTATCTGGTATTGGATAAAAATAGAAAGATAGGCAGGGGGACAGAGTAGACAGAAAACACATCAGTATAAGATTATAGTGATGTTGTGTTTGACAAATGTAAAGATTTAAGTTTTTTGAATAAGAATTCACTGTTGGGAATGATGGTGGGAAGTCTGGCAGAAATTCACTATAGAACAATACCTTGTTAACCAAGATAAGGTCAAGATGGATACATGACATAGAAATATCAAGAGAGTTATCATAATTCAATTAGAAGAAGATAGACATATTACCTAACAGAAGTATGTATAGTAAAAGAATTTGTGAATAAATAAGAGATAGAGAGCTTATAAGATGTGAAACCATCATTTTTGATTACATGAATTTAAATAGTCTTGTACAAATAAGACAAATATTAGAAGGAAATAAGCCAAGATTAGAAGGAGAGCAGAAAATTGGGAAAGTTTTTTAGACAGTTTCTTGGTGTCATCTCCAAAATAAAAATAGAAAACTTTTTTCAAATTTATAAGAATATATGTCATTCCCCAAATGATAAATGATCAAAGGATATGAGAAGGCAGTTTTTCAATGAAGACATCAAAACTTTATATAATCAAATTTTAAAATCCCCTAAATAATTATTGATTAGAGAAGTGCAAATTTACAAACTTTGAGATATTTTCACAATCAAACAATTTGAATAAAATAATAGAAATGGAAAATGATAAATATTGGAATGAATGTGGAAAAATTGGGACACTTATATAATGATAATAGAATTGTGAATTGATTCAACCGTTTGACAGAAGAAACTGGAATTATGTACCAAAAGGTGTACAACCGTGTTATACTTTGACTTAACAATTAAGTGAGTTTCCCAAATTACTCAGGGGAAAAGGTAAAGAATCTATGTATTTAAAATAGTTATAGCAGCTCTCTTTGTAGAGGTAATAAATAGGAAACCGAGGGGGACGTCCATCAATTGGGGAATGGCCGAGCTAATTTTGGTAACTTATTGAGATACATCAAACCAAGGCTAACACTTAGTCCAAGCTTGTCTTGCAATTTTTTCCCCCATGCTGTCTAGAGTTTTTCAACAGAAATGAGGGTTGTGTTTATCTTATTTCATTTTAAATGTATGAAATAAAACAAGCATTTTTATAACATAGTATAATTAAAAAGATGACCGTACATGAAACGGCAAATTTTGATGCCAGTTTGCAGTTCTTTTCAAATATACAACAAAATGATCATGTAATTTTTTTCTTTTTTTTTCTTCCCTGTTCCACACCCCTCTCCCTACAAATGGCTACCTTTAGACCTTCACGCAAACACACACATATATATGTTTGTATATAAAATTATTCTATACATACTTCTATTTATCATGCAGATAGCATCTTTTTTATATGCCCTATATAATTAATCTGAGCAATTATAATATAAAATAACTTATTCACTCAAAGCCATTCTTAAAATAACAGTCCCTTGATTCTGCTCATCTCTCTCTCTCTCTCTCTCTCTCTCTCTCTCTCTCTCTCTCTCTCTCTCTCTCTCTCTTTTTTTGCTGAGGCAATTGGGGTTAAGTGACTTGGCCAGGGTCACAGATCCAGGAAGTGTTGAATGTCTGAGGTCAAATTTGAACTCAAGTCCTCCTGACTTCAGGGCTGGTTCTCTATGCACTCAATATTCATTTTTTTTTTTTTGTGGAAATCTGTTCATGTTTCTCTAAAATCATCAAACTCATCATTTCTTATAACACAGCAGTATTCCATCACAGTCATAATATCACAGCTTGCTGGGCCATTCCATAATTGATGTGCATCTCTGAAATGTCCATTTCTTTCTCACCACAAAGAAAGCCACTTTAACTATTTCAAATCATATAGCTTCTTTTCCCTTTCCCCCAATTATCTTTGGAAATAGACCAAGTAGTGGTATTACTGGGTTAATGAGTCTAGTTAGTTTAATAACTCTTTGGACATAAATCTAGATTGCTCTCCAAAGTCATTTTACAATTCCGCCCATGATGAATTAGTGTCCCAATTTTTTCACACCCTTGAATGACTTTTCTCCTTTCTGAGAAGAGAATGGAAGCAGGCAGACCCTTCAGGGCTTTGTCCTGTCTTCCCAATTCCTCTCACTGCCAAACTCTTAAAAAGTCTTGCCTGTATTCACAACTTTCACTCCCTCTCTTCCCACTTGTTTCTTCATCCATCTGTGATCTGACCTTGATTGTCCAAGGTTTCTAGTCTCTCCTAAATTCTGGCTTTGCAGCTTTTCTTCTTAGACACCTTTAGCTTACTGCTCCCTCTTGGTCCTCCCAGTGCCCTCCATCTTAGCTCCATTTGTTTGCTCCTCATGACTTCCTGTTCCCTTAGAATGACCTCCATGTTGCTCTACTCATTCTCCTCTTCTCCGTATGAGGTCTTGCTTGGAGATCTCAGCAGCTGGCTGTCTTCTGACTGACCCACAGAATCCTCCCCTCCAGCTCAGATATCTGATCCCACCCAGACTTAAACAAGAATCATCCTGAAGTGCTATCCTCTGCCTCCCAAAGGTCTCATTTCCTTTTAAGAAATTTTGATTTCCTTTTTACACTGAGCCTCTTAGTTCTTTTTTTTGGGGGGGGGTTAAGAAATCCTTTCAAAAGGAGTCATTCTTTCAACAGAGATTAATATAAAGTCTTGCACTTGAATATAGTCCAAGATGGGGGAGCTTGCTTGGAGAGTTGATATTCTGAGAAAATTCTGAGGGCCTGAGTGGATCACAAGTTTGATATGATTGAACAGGGTGACATAGCAGGAAAGAGAACTCCTGGGATTTCAGGCTGCACTATTAGGATCATAGTTTTTAAAAACAGGGAGGTGAGAATATAACTGAAGTCTGCCCTGGTGAGACCCTTTCTGGAGAACTGTGAGTTCTGAGCACCACAGTATAAGGAGGACTTTGAGCATAAGAGAGGCCACTAGGATCCAGGACACATGAGGATCATGGAAGGACACAATGATTCTGTAGTTTGGGGAACGTGATGCCCCTCTTATAGCGCCAAAGGGTGTTACTGTGAGGAGATATTAGACTGTTTTTTCTTTGTCAAGCCTATACTCCTGAGGTCTGAATGAGGGCCAATGGATAGAAAGGATAAAGAGGAAATTTCAGGTTTGACATCAGAACAAGCTAAGGACCAGTGTTCTTCCTGAGAGAAATGGGCTACCTTGTACCTTGTTGGCTTCCAGTCCCTGGGAGCCTTCAGGTAGAGACTGGAAAAGCCCTTATCAGTTTTGGAGGGAGTTGTTTTGTGATGGGCTGGACTCTGTGGCCAATGAGGTCCCTTCCAACTCTTGGATTCTGTGATTCTGGGATGACTTATCTGGCCATGACAATCTCCAGTCTTCCTGATTTATCTCTTACCTGCACCCAGATGGCTCTGGAGGAGAAAGTGAGGTTGGTGATTTTGCACAATCCTCTCTCCCTTAAGCCCTATTCACTTGTATGTCAGGGCATCTCCTCCCTGATATCATGATCCTCTTCAGGACTGAAGGACAAACAACTTCTGCTAGTAGAGCTGCCCCACTGGGGCCCAACTGAACTGGTCATTTGGCCAATTCACCAAGACAATAACATAAGAGTCCCATTTGTTGCCTTATAAGGAATTGGCAGGTACCAAACCTGCCAAACCCCAAACAATCTCCCCCCCCCCCAATTTATAACTGATGTAGAAGTCATCTTGTTATCATTTCTCTGTGGACAGTTGAGTTAGCTCATCAGAGCAAGGATCAGAATGAGTAAATAGTCAGAAGACAAAGAATGAGGGTAAAATTGGAGTCCAAATGCTTCTTTAGCTCTTTCCCTTCCTCCTTGGGCAGACTGAACAATTTGGGGGCCTTAGAGAAGATTAGAAAAGTGGTTTTTAGTACTTTTGTGAGACGCACTGGAGACCTTCTTTGTCCCTAGCTTTCAGGTTCCCTGACAAAGGCTCTTCCTTGCTTTTACTTCCGTGAAAAGCCTTTGAGAATGCTTTTCCCTGAGGGTGTTTGAATGAGTTTTGATTAAAGGGACTGTTTGTTTGAACCCTTGGGTTTGGAGCGATCCAACACCAGATCTGAAAAGAACACAACTGAAATAATTAGCAAGATCTCAATCATGGAAATCAGGTAAAGGGCAATAACCTCGGTGTTAAATACACTAAACAGAACACACAGTGTAACCAAGAGAAGTCTTTTGCTACAGCCAGAAGAGGAGAAGAGCCAAGAAGGAGCCTTAGTTAGCAGACACTCAACCTTTCCAAGAGGAGAGATATGGTCATTTAAATACACTCAACCTTTCCAAGAGGAGAGATATGGTTATTTAAATACACTCAACCTCTCCAAGAGGAGAGAAATGGTCATTTAAATACACTCAACCTTTCCAAGAGGAGAGAAATG
>JAJPUD010005686.1:46905-70633 GCA_023553655.1 Myrmecobius fasciatus | reverse complement strand
GAAATGGTCATTTAAATACACTCAACCTTTCCAAGAGGAGAGAAATGATCATTTAAATAGCACCAATTTAGAAGAAAAAGGAAAAGAAAGCAGAAAGCTTCTCATGACAAACTGTACAACATCAAAGGCAATGGAGTCATCATAACTGGACCCTCACGTCATGGTCCCTGGTATCCAACAATGGCAAGAAACTGAAGAAAGATGTCAAAAGACATGATTTGTCCAGACATATCTGGAGGAGATCTATGGGTTAAGCCCAAATCTGATGGTGTTAAAGAGTCAATTCTCTGAAAGTGGAAAAGACGTGTGGGGGGATCTCCAAACTCATTAAAACAAAGAAACTAAAAAAGGGAACCAAGAAAACAATTACTCCCAATATTTCTGTCTAGTTCAATCAAAGCTTTGTGAGATTTGTGTATACATTAATTGAGAGCATCCTCAAGGAAGGTATTAGTAAGGAAAGAAGGCTTTCTTAATTGAAATTTCACAGTGGACCACATCTTTAATATCACACAAGTGAATGGTTCCCTGAGGATGGGAAGATCCCCCTAACTTCTCCTGTTTGTGGATGACACAGGTTACTGGAATCAGGACCAGGAACCTGCAGAACTCACCAGCAGAGAGCCCACCCACTGAAAGAGTGGGGTCTGCCCAGCCACATAGTACACAATAGATATGAGCAGACTCTAACGTTTAATCAGTGAACATCCATGGTCAAGACCAAGAGAAAAGACATCAGCAAGAAAATGAGCAATAGGAAGAGAAGATGGGCTTGGATTCACAGATCCATGTGCTTCCTCTCTGATCCCAGGTTGTGTGAACCTGGGCAAGTCAATTTACCTTAGTTTCTTCATCTGTAAAATAGGAATAATAAACCAGCCTCTACTTCACAGAATTGTTGTGAGAATCAAATGAGCTAGCAGGTGTAAAGCTCTTAGCTCAGTGCCTAACATACTAGCAGTGGTGTGATTCTCTCCCTGCTTGATCCTTTTCCCCACCCCTAGAAACACTAAAATGAATTAAAACAGATCACGAATCTGCAGATTCTTTAGGATAAAGTAAAATCCGTCGTGTTTTTATTTGTCACAATCAGAAACTCTGATCTGGAAAAAGTAGAGGTTTATGATGACTTTGAGATGCATCAGGAAATCACACTAATTTGTAAAATTATGTCAATGATATAAAGGAGAGCTCACTGTGAAGATGGTTTAGGGACATGATTTGGGAGGCAGGGAGCGTGGCTCTTCAGCATTCTCCTTCATGATATCCCACTGAATTCTGAGCCTGGGAACCAACAGAACATTTCACTAGGACTCAGAATCTCAGGAGGAGGGAAGCAGAGAAAGGCCAGCTGATCTTGAAGTCATATTTTTTAATTTGATTTTATTTGTCAAAAAAGTTTTTTTAAATATAATTTTGTTTATATAGTTCCTGGATTTCTTTAGGCAGGGGTACTCATAGGTATTTTATACTGTCTAGACTTATTTTAAATCCAATATCTCTTATCTCTTCCTGAAGAGTTTTGTTGATAATATAGAGGATGCTGATGAATTATGTGGATTGATTATGTGGATGAGTTTTGTAATTTCTTTTTTTGGTGGCCTTGCTGTACCAGATCTAAAACTAAATTATGTAATTTATTAAAATGATTATTGCAACTAACTTTTTAATTTAGGTTTTGGAATTTTCCAAGTACATCATCATGTGGTTTGCAAAAGGAGATAGTTTTATTACCTCATTCCCTATCCTGATTCCTTCTGCATCATTTTTCCCCTTTAGTTATTGCTATTACTGATTTCCAATACAAAGTCAAATAATATTGGTGACAGTGGGCTTTCTTGTTTCACACCTGATCCTCCTGGGAAGATTTCTAGCTTATCCCTCTTACAAATAATACTTGCAGACGGTTTTAGATAAATGCTTTTTATACCAATTTATATCATTTATACCAATACTTTCGAGTGTTTTTTAATAGAAATGAGTATTGAACTCTACCAAAAGCTTTGTTATATTTTTTGATAGAATAATATTTTTTAATCTTTTATTATTGATATAATAAATTATGTTAATAGTTTTCATTATGTTAAACTATGCTTTCCCGGTATAAATCCCACTTAGTCATAACATGTAGTCATTGTAATATATTGTTGTACTCTTTTAGCTGTTATTGTATTTGTAGGATTTTTACATCAATATTTATTAATGAAATTGGGCTATAATTTTCTTTCTCTGGGTTTATTCTTCCTTACATATCAGTATCATATTTGCTTCATGAAAGGTATTTAATAGGATTCCAAACATGGAATTAGTTGATTTTTTTTTTTGCTGAGGCAATTGGGGTCAAGCGATTTGCCCAGGGTCACACAGTTAGGAAGTGTTAAGTGTCTGAGGGCAGATTTAAACTCAGGTTCTCCTGACTTCAGGGCCAGTGCTCTATCTACTGTGCCATCTGGCTGCCCCTGAATGAGTTGATTTTTAAATGTTTGCTAGAATTCACTTGTAAATCCATGTGATCCTTGGTGCTTTTTTCTTAGGAAGCTCGTATTTGACCTGCTCAATTTCTTCTCTATAAAAGAGAGATCTAGATCACTCTATAAGAGTAATGGTTTGCCTCTTCTGGGTCCCCATTATTACTGAAGAGAAAGAAAATACAGGGTCTTATAATTACCCTTTGTCCAGAATTGCCTCTTATGAATTTAGTGATGAAGGATGGTCCCTCAAGAGAGACAGAACACAGGGGCTTCAGTTGTTAAATGGTCTCACTCATTATCTCTTCCACATTCACAAGAGAACATGGCGAGAGGAAATGTGGGTAGCCAGCCAAGGTAACCTGGAAACCACTGCCCCCATTCTGGAGGGAAGAGTGTGTTCCCAGTTCAGGGGGATGTGGTTGTATTCTTGTTCTTGTTATGTTCTAGTTCTTCTCAGAAACTATTCCTTTGTGAACACTAATCAACGAGGATTGCTTATCAATGATACTCAACAGCTATGGTTCTAGGAAGTGTTTCTAGACATCTGTCCCAAATCAGCCTTTGCAGTTCCCTCCCACTCTGCCCCTGAAGCCAAAATAACCATGTCTAGTCTCTCTTCTCCATGACAGTGCTCAAGCAGTCTTGAAGATATATGCATGCCATAGAAACTGACTTTGGGAAGTAGTCTCATTGAGCGAATAGTCATTGTTCTTTTTCTGTGTGTTTATGTTCAGTTGTTGTGGCCGGAAGACGGGAAGATTCCGATTCCTTAGTCCTGCCCATGATTATCCTAAATATCCCAGCTTCCCAATCTTCTAAGTGATCCCAGTATGACCTCTGGGTATTGAACAAATTGGTGGTTCATATAATTGAGCAGAGCCAGGAACAGGAGCAACAGTGAGATGGATCCAGGAGAGACCAGTCATTGGGCCAGGAGAGGTCTGCCTACATGGAGAATCCCCCCCCCCCGCCCCAATTCCTATTTGTGAAGAGGATACACTTCATTCCCAGAATCCAAGATGTGGAGGCAAATGAAAGGATGACTTTGGGCCAAAGATGTCGTTATAAAGACCGACTATGGGTCAGAGAAGGAGCAGCGTGGAGAACCCGGAGAGAGGGAGAGAGGCTAGAAAACACAAGCTTTGACTATTCCTCCCTATCCTAAGCCTGAGACTTCAGAGAAGAAAGGGACTTGAAACTCCAGGCAGCTGGGCTTCCTCTTTGGAAAGCCAAGATTCTTAACCTTTAATATGTCATGGTCCCCTCTGCCAGAGAGTTGGCTCGCTTAATGAGAATAAAGTTTGTACATAATTAAAAAAAGTGATAAATTGCAAGGAGAGTTTAATAAAAACAAAGATGTTTTCAAGTTTGTGAATTTACAAAAACTTCTCCTGTAGGGCCATGGACTCCAGGTTAAAAACCCCGGGCAAAAATAGAATCCTCCGGCTCCCAGAAGGGAAAGAACTGGCCAGAAGTCATAAGGTTGTTGTTCCAGAGCACGTTATGTGCTCATACATTTGGCAGGAAATCATATCACAATGTAAAGAAAAAATGAGCCTGTGGCCTGAATTAGTTCTCCAATATTCTACCAGGAAAAATAAATTAATCCCAAAACAAACTAGGTAATTTTTTTTGTAATATATAAAGCTTTTTATTTACAAAACATATGAGTGATTTTTCAACATGGACCCTTGCAAAAATCTTTTTTTTTCCCAAGCTTTTCCCCTCTTTCCCCCCACCCCCACCCCTAGATGACAGGTAATCCAATACATGCTAAATAGGATAAATTATATGACAAATACAATACATGTATACATATCTATACAGTTATCTTACTGCACAAGAAACATCAGATTTAGAAAGAGAAGAAGAAAAAAACAACCTAACAAGGAAAACAAAATGCACGGAAATATTCACAGAAAGCGTTAAAATGCTATGTTGTGGTTCACACTCAGTTCCCACAGGCCTCTCTCTGGATGTATATGACTATCTTCATCGCTGAACAACTGGTTTGAATCACATCATTGTTGAAGAGAACCATGTCCATCAAAATTGATCATCGTATAGTCTTGTTGCTGTGTATAATGTTCTCCTGGTTCTGGTGATTTCACTCAGCATCAGTTCATGCAAGTCTGTCCAGGCCTCTCTAAAATCCTCCTGCTGGTTGTTTCTTACAGAACAATAATATTCCATAACATTCATATACCATAATTTATTCAGCCATTCTCCAATTGATGGGCATCTTTTCAATTTCCAGTTTCTTGCCACTACAAAAAGGGCTGCCACAAACATTTTTGCACATGTGGGTCCCTTTCCCTCCTTAAAAATCTCTTTGGGATATAGGCCCAGTAGAAACACTGCTGGGTCAAAGGGTATGCACTGTTTGATAACTCTTTGAGCATAGCTCCAAATTGCTCTCCAGAATGGTTGGATCCGTTCACAGTTCCACCAACAATGTATCAGTGTCCCAGTTTTCCCACATCCCCTCCAACAGCTATCATTATCATTTCCTGTCATTTTAGCCAATCTGACAGGTGTGTAGTGGTATCTCAGAGTTGTCTTAATTTGCATTTCTCTGATCAATAGTGACTTGGAGCACCTTTTCATGTGACTGGAAATAGTTTCAATTTCTTCGTCTGAAAATGGTCTGTTCATATCTTTTGACCATTTATCCATTGGAGAATGGCTTGAATTCTTATATATTTGAGTCAATTCTCTATATATTTTAGAGATGAGGCCTTTATCAGAACCTTTGGATGTAAAAATATTTTCCCAGTTTACTGCTACCCTTCTAATTTTGTCTGCATTCATTTTGTTTGTACAAAAACTTTTTAACTTGATATAGTCGGACTTATCTATTTTGTGATTAATGATGACCTCTAGTTCTTCTTTGGTCACAAATTCCTTCCCCCTCCACAGGTCTGAGAGGTAAACCATCCTACGTTGTTCTAATTTGTTTATAATATCATTCTTTATGCCTAGATCATGAATCCATTTTGACCTTATCTTGGTATATGGTGTTAGGTGTGGGCCAATGCCTAATTTCTTCCTTACTAGTTTCCAATTATCCCAGCAGTTTTTGTCAAATAGTGAGTTTTTATCCCAAAAACTGGGGTCTTTGGGTTTATCAAACACTAGATTCCTATTGTCATTGAGTATTTTGTCCTGTGAACCTAACCTATTCCACTGATCCACTACTCTATTTCTTATCCAGTACCCAATGGTTTTGGTGACCACTGCTTTATAATATAGTTTTAGATCTGGTGCAGCTAGGCCACCCTCATTTGCATTTTTCATTAATTCCCTTGAAATTCTTGACCTTTTGTTTTTCCAGATGAATTTTGTTGTTATTTTTTCTAGTTCAGTTAAATAATCTCTTGGGAGTTTGATTGGTATAGCACTAAATAGATAGATTAGTTTAGGTAGTATTGCCATCTTTATTCTATTCGCTCTACCTATCCAAGAGCACTTGATGTTTTTCCAATTGTTTAGATCTGACTTTATTTGTGTGGAGAGTGTTTTGTAGTTTTGCTCATATAGATCCTGACTTTCCCTTGGCAGATAGATTCCCAAATATTTTATACTATCGATAGTTAATTTGAATGGAATTTCTCTTTGTATCTCTTGCTGTTGCATTTTGTTGGTGATGTATAAAAATGCTGATGATTTATGTGGATTTATTTTGTATCCTGCAAGTTTGCTAAAGTTGTGGATTAATTCTAATAGTTTTTTAGTTGATTCTCTAGGGTTCTCTAAGTAGACCATCATATCATCTGCAAAGAGTGATCATTTGGTTTCCTCATGACCTACTCTAATTCCTTTAATCTTTTTTTCTTGTCTTATTGCCAAGGCTAGCATTTCTAATACAATATTGAATAGTAATGGTGATAGTGGGCAACCTTGTTTTACCCCTGATCTTATTGGGAATGGTTCCACAAACTAGGTAATTAAAAGTTTTATTCAGGCTATTATAAAGCGGGTAGTACTTCAGGCTATATCTACACTGGATTGTAGATATACTACTGGCTTTTCATATTTCTTGAGGTCACCTTCAGGATTATTTCTTCATCAGCTTCCCCTTCCCCTTCTTCATTATAGATCATAATAAATAAATAAAGTCCATAAGATATCATTGTACACTTATCAAATTGGCTAACATGATAGAAGGCAAAAATCCCAAGTGTTAGAAGGGATGTGGAAAAAATGGGACGTTGTTGGTGGAATTGTGAACTGATCCAACCATTTTGGAGAACAATTGGGAATCATGCTCAAAGAGTCAATACCACTACTTGGTCTATTTCCAAAGATAATTAGGGGAAAAGGAAAAGAACTACTATATTTTAAAATATTTATAGCAGCTGTCTTAGTGGTTGTAAAAAAATAGAATTGAAGGGATGTCTGTTAATTGGGGAATGGCTAAACAAGCTGTGGTATATGACTCTTGTGCTTTCAGAAATGATGAGTTTGATGGTCTTAGAAAAATAGAGATAGACTGGAATAAAATAATGAAGAGTGCAGTGAACAGAACCAAGAGAATGTTGTATACAGTAACAGCAGTGTTATTTTAAGAACAACTTTGAGTGAATGAGTCATTTTGACTATTAAAGATACCCAAAGGAATATGAAGGAAAACACTATATCCAGAGAAAGAATTGATAAATAGAAATGTGGATCAAATGATTATACATATATATGTATATGTATATATGTATATATATTTGTGTTTAATGGTAACCTTATCTAGGGGACAAGGAAAAAAATTTATAAGGCAAAAATAAGTTGCATAATAAATTTGCAGTTACATTTTTTATTGTGCTAGGTTTTGGGAATGCTTGTTTTATTCTGTAAATTAAAAATAAATTCAAATAAAAACAACCCAAAGCTACTCCTCCACCTCCAGTTCTATGTGATATCCTGCTCCTAATTTCTGGTCCACAAGAAAGGAAAAGGTCTGAATCATCTGGCTCTAACCACTTTCCATATGTCTTCATCACCAGCTCCTTTGTGAAACATTCATTGGTTTCAAAGTGCAATTCCAAGGTTAGACTTTTAGGGTAGCCGACATCGGAGAAGTACACTTTAATTGGAAGGGGTTTAGCATGTCCTGGAAGCATATTCTGGAGCACGTTGTGATTTTAAAAACCTTCTGCTAGCTGTGCAGCTTTGATGGTCTTAGAAAAGAATCAGAGAGCTGGAAACTGCAGTTTACACTCTTATCTGGCTTTTAAGTAAATGCCATTCTCTCTCCTATTTTTTTTCCTGAGGCAATTGGGGTTAAGTGACTTGCCCAAGGTCACACAGCCAGGAAGTGTTAAGTGTCTGAGCTCAAATTTGAACTCAGGTCCTCCTGACTTCAGGGCTGAGGCTCTATCCCCTGCACCACCTAGCTGCCATTCTCAGCCAGGATACCGTCATTTCTTTATTTTATGCTATTGTCTAATACATATGTATCCCCCTTTTCCCTTTTTCACCTTCTTGCCAAGTAAATGGCTTTATCTAATATCTAATATTGTAATTATTGTATATAGATGTTTTATATAAATGGAAACATTTCCTCAAGAGCTAAAGATACATGTATTCTTTCACAAAAGGATTGCTGATAGGATCCTGAGATAGTCTGACTGTAACTTTAATTCAAAGATAATTTTTTTTTTCTGGGAACCTAGACCTGTAAGTGTGAGAGCAGATGTGGATGGGAGAGCCAATGCAGAGAGGGAGGAGTTGCCTCCCGGCCCGTAGGAGAGGTAAGAAATGCTACCCACATGGGTGACCCACTCCTCTCAGCAATTACATACAGATAGGGAACAAAGTCAGTGGTAATAGCCCACCCAGCAGCAGCATTTTCCACATGTCATTCAGACAGTTAATGAACATTTCTTTCTTTCTTTTTTAATATTTAAGACATGTTTATTCAAGCTTTTTATTCATAAAACATATACATGGATAATTTTTCAGCATTGACCCTTGCAAAGCCTTCTGCTCCAAATTATTCCCTCCTTCCCCCCACTCCCTTCCCTAGATGGCAGGCAGTCCAATAGATGCTAAAATATATGATAAATCCAATATTTGTATACATATTTATATAGTTATCTTGCTGCATAAGAAAAATCGGATCAAGAAGGAAAAAAAAAACCTGAGAGAGAAAACAAAATGCAAGCAAACAACAACAGAAAGAGTGAGAATGCTTTGTTGTGGTCCACACTCAGATCCCACAGGCCTGTCTCTGGGTGTAGATGGCTTTCTTCATCACTGAACAACTGTAAATGGTTTGAATCACCTCATTGTTGAAGAGAGCCACGTCCATCAGAATTGATCATTGTATAGTCTTGTTGTTGCTGGGTATAATGATCAATGGACATTTCTTAAAGCACTTATTAAAAGTGGGGCACTGTGCTGAGCACAGGGGATACATGGCCTGGGTGGGGCAGCAGCTCCAAGAACAGGTCCAGTGTTTTCCCTTCAGATATCCTTCATGAGGAAGAAAAATGGACTTCCCCAAATTCCAAGTTTTCTTTCAGATGATTTAGGTTGCCAAGAATCCAGAGATATCCTTGTATCTTTTATAACATTCCCACACTCACTTGACGTTTTACTGATGGGGTCAATTTTTGAGTATTTCTTTGAGGGCTTTCTGCATAGAAATGGTGAATGAGGGGGGGAATGGTGGACTACATCTTACTTCCTTTCCTTCCTCCATTTCTCTTCCTTCTTGCACCCTCTTTGGTATCATAATGAAAGCTCCTTTTATGAAGTTGCCCTTTCATTTGCTGGAAGGGGCATTCTACCCAGGAACCCAGGGACAGAGATGGGATAAGGGCTACCACTCCCACATTAGGGAAGAGGAGTGGAGTTTTAAGCTGAGAAGGTGACTTTCCCAGGCCTACATGACCAAGAAATTTGCCACAACATATTTCAGCCGAAGCCTTCTGAACATAAAGCCGGTGCTTTTCTGAGAAGTCTCCAGGGATCAGCTCAGGGCCTGGACTGACGTACGGGTCACTCAAGTTCCCCTGACTCCTCCATGATGAACTTTAAAGGGAGCCCCAACTAACATCTCCCAGGTAGTACGTCATCCTTGCTGAGATCCCTCAGACTGAGACCAGCACTTGGCCCAAACTTACTCTGTGACGTTCTCATGGCCCTTCTCCCAGCTACCCATCCCTTGAGTGACATCTTTCTGTGTCTGGGAATCACGTTCCCCCTTCCCCATCCCAGATTGTAAGTAATGTAAAGGCAAAGCTTATTTCTTCTCAGTAACTCCTGTTATGATCAACATTAATGGCAGAATAAGCACTTTATGAATCTGTGAAAGAGAAATGACTAGGTCTCATCTGCCCTTGTAATGCCCTTCCAATGCATTGTGGATCCTGGTTTGAGCACATCAAAGGATGGTTGCCCATGAGAGATTCAGCCAAGTCCTTGTTCCTAAACTAGGAGGAATTTTATCAGGTAAACTTTCTGTCCATTTCTTTTTTCATCTTTCCCAGGGGTCTCCAGTAATACTAGTGACTTCCCTCTGCCAGTTATTTCTAATTTATCATGTGTATGGCTCATCTGTATGTAGTTTTTTGTATGTTGTTTCAAGAAGTAATATTTATTAAGTGCCAGGCACTGTGTTAAGTCCTGGGGACTCAGAGAAAGGTAAAAGACAATCCCTGCCCTCACTATCCAATGTGGGAGACAATAAGCAAACAAAACACTCACACACGAGAAATCGGAGATATTCCATAGATGCAGAAAAAGCATTTGATAAAATCCAACACCCTTTCCTATTAAAAACACTAAAGAGTATAGGAATAAATGGGGTTTTCCTTAAAATGATTAGTAGCATCTACTTAAAACCATCAGCAAGCATCATATGTAATGGAGAAAAACTAGAACCATTCCCAATAAGATCAGGAGTGAAACAAGGCTGCCCACTGTCACCATTACTATTTAATATTGTATTAGAAATGTTAGCTTTGGCAATAAGAGAAGAAAAAGAGATAAAAGGAATCAGAGTAGGTAATGAAGAAACCAAATGATCACTCTTTGCAGATGACATGATGGTATACTTAGAGAACCCTAGAGACTCAACTACAAAACTACTAAAAACAATTCACAACTTTAGTAAAGTTGCAGGATTCAAAATAAATCCACATAAATCATCAGCATTCTTATATATTACTAACAAAGTTCAGCAGCAAGAGATAGAAAAAGAAATTCCATTCAGAATAACAGATGATAGCATAAAATATTTGGGAATCTATTTGCCAAGAGAATGTCAGAAACTATATGAACTAAATTACAAAACACTTTCCATACAAATAAAATCAGACCTAGTCAATTGGAAAAACATTAAGTGCTCATGGGTAAGCCGAGCAAATATAATAAAAATGACAGTACTACCCAAACTAATTTATTTATTTAGTGCCATACCAATCAAACTCCCAAGAAATTATTTTACAGATCTAGAAAAAATAGTAGCAAAGTTCATTTGGAAGAACAAAAGATCAAGAATTTCAAGGGAATTAATGAAAAAAAAGACAGATGAAGGTGGCCTTGCTGTACCAGATCTAAAACTATATTATAAAGCAGCGGTCATCAAAACCATTTGGGTCTGGCTGAGAAATAGAGCAGTCGATCAGTGGCATAGAATAGGATATCAGGACAAGCTAGGTAATAATGTTAGCAATTTAGTGTTTGATAAACCCAAGGACCCCAGCTTTTGGGATAAGTACTCACTATTCGGCAAAAACTGCTGGGATAATTGGAAACTAGTGTGGAAGAAATTAAGGCTGGACCCACACCTAACACCTCACACCAGGATAAGATCTAAATGGGTTCATGATCTAGATATAAAGAGTGATATTTTAACCAAATTAGAGGAACATAGGATAGTTTACCTCTCAGACCTGTGGAGATGGAATAAATTTATGTCCAAAGAAGATCTGGAACTCTTAATTGAACACCAGATAGATAATTTTGATTATATTAAGTTAAAAAGTTTCGGTACAAACGAAACTAATGCAGACAAGATTAGGAGGGAAGCATCAAATTGGGAAATCATCTTTACATTTAAGGGTTCTGATAAAGGTCTCATCTCTAAGATATATCAAGAATTGTCTCATATTTATAAGAATTCAAGCCATTCTTCAATTGATAAATGGTCAAAGGATATGAACAGACCATTTTCAGATGAGGAAATTAAAACTATTTATAATCATATGAAAAGGTGCTCCAAATCACTATTGATCAGAGAAATGCAAATTAAGACAACTCTGAGGTACCACTACACGCCTGTCAGATTGGCTAAAATGACAAGAAAAGATAAAGATAAATGTTGGAGGGGATGTGGGAAGACTGGGACACTGATGCATTGTTGGTGGAGCTGTGAACAGATCCAGCCATTCTGGAGAGCAATTTGGAGCTATGCTCAAAAAGTTATCAAACTATGCATACCCTTTGACCCAGCAGTGTTTCTATTGGGCTTATATCCCAAAGAAATCATAAGAGAAGGAAAGGGCCCCACGTGTGCAAGAATGTTTGTGGCAGCTCTTTTTGTAGTGGCTAGAAACTGGAAGCTGAATGGATGCCCATCAATTGGAGAGTGGCTGAATAAATGATGGTATATGAATGTTATGGAATATTATTGTTCTGTAAGAAACGACCAGCAGGACGATTTCAGAGAGGCCTGGAGAGACTTGCAAGAACTAATGCTCAGTGAAGTGAGCAGAACCAAGAGATCATTATTCACGGCAACAACAATACTATATGAGCATCAGTTCTAAGGGACATGACTCTCTTCAATAATGAAATGCTTCAAGCCAGTTCCAATTGTTCAGTGAAGAGAGCCATATACACCCAGAGAGAGGGATGGGAAATGTGGACCACAACATAACATTTTCATGTTCTCTATTGAGGTTTGCTTGCATTGTATTTCCTTTATCAGATTATTCTTTCTTGTAGATATGATTTCTCCTGCACAAAAAAATGATGCAATAACTATACACATATTCGATTTCTTAAGTATTCTAACATAATTATCATGTAGTGGATATCCTGCCATCAAGGGGAGGGGTGGAGAGCAGGGGGGAAAAATTTGTAACAGAAAGCTTTGTAAGGGTTAATGTTTAGGAATTACCCATACATATGTTTTGCAAATAAAAAGTATTAATAAAAAAAAGAAGAGGGAGAGAGAGAAATCGGAGATATTCAACCAGGAAGGCACGGGAATTAAGAACAGTTCACAAAGGCTTCCTGTAGAAGGGGATCTTGTTGTTTTGTCACTACAGTGCCATCAGACACAATCCTGGGGTTTCTTTGGGAAAGCTCCTGGAGTTATTTGTCATTTTCTTTTCCAGTTCATTTTACAGATGAGGCATTGAGGCACTTACAGGCATTAACCTGCCCAGGATCACACAATTAGGAAAGTGCATGATTTGTCTTTCTGGCCTTGGGCCAAGCACTCTCTCCACTGGGCCATCTAACTGCCCCTTCAAGGAAGGACTGGAGGTAAATGTTCGGAACAGAGGAAGAAAAGCATTCTAGCCATGGGGGCCAATTGGAGAGAATGCCCAGAGGCAAGAGAGGGAGGGTCCTGCTTGTGGAATAGGCAGAAGGACCACGTCACTGGGTAGAGGACTGTGTTGGGGAGTCCAGAGCATGAAGACAAGAAAGAGAGGAAGGAGTGAGATTGTGAAAAGGACTTTGAATGAGAAAGGATCCTGTACTGGGTCCTGGAAATGATAAGGGACCACTGGTGATTATTGAGGTGTGTGTGTGTGTGTGTGACATGATCAGACTTTACATCAACTCACACCTGGAATATTCCAAGAGCCCTGGGGAAGGAGGTGTGTCTGCTTCAAGTCTGTCCCTATTCCAGTCCATCCTCCATTCAGCCACCAAAGCGGCTTTCCTAAAATGCAGATCTGACCTGGTCTCCCTCATGCTATAGCCTCTAGTGGCTCCCTATTACCTCTAGGAACAAATTCAAAACACTCAGTTTGGCATTCAATACCCTTTATATCTTCCTCCCTTTCCAGTCTTACTTTCAACCATGTAATCTTTCATCCAGGTACAATGGTGTTCCAGGTTGCTAGTAGCACAGAGCACTGAACCTAGAACCAGGAAGATCTTAGTTCAGATTTAGGCTCAGACATTTACTAGCTGTGTGACCCTGGACACTGACTTCAACTGGTTTGCCTCAGTTTCCCATACTGTGAAATGGAGATAATAGCATCCACCTCATAGGTTGTCATGGAGATGAAATGAGGTAATATTTGTAAAGTACTAAGCTTTTTCCTGGCACATTATCAGTTCTTAATAAATGCCCGTTTCCTTCCACCTTCCACCCCCCACCCCAAATAGTGTTCCTTATACACACGTGATTCTATCTCTATCTCTCAAGTCTGTTTCTTTTCACTGGCTGCCCCCTGGCCACCATGTGCTGAATTATCACCCTCTTCCCTTTTGCCTCCTGATTTTCCTAAAGACTCAGCTCAAATCCCACTTTCTGGAAAAAAGGCTGGAAAAAGCCTTTGCCAAGCCTATTTAATCCTAGTGACTACTCTCAGAGACGCTGTCCAGCTCACCCTCTGTCAACCAGCACTCATTAAGTACCTACTATGTGGCAGACACTGAGCTAAGCACTGGGGATACAAAGAAAGGTAAGTGATAGGAGCTCCCATTCTCCGTCATAACCTGAAATCTGTACAGATCACACGTACGTATTGTCACGTTCTTCCTCCTTGGAACCTCTTTCTGTGGGTCCCTCTACTAGGACTTCCTTTGGCTTGGTGACTGGACTCATTGAGGGAGGACACAGACTACAACAGGTAGAATCACTAAGTGTCTGTGGAGAGGATCCCCATGGCCATTAAAGGCAACTTGGAGGGAAAATGACTTGCTCTCATGTACTCACATGGGGGGCTTGAAGGCTTCTGGGAAAGGGAAGTGATTGCCCTCCTAGGCTGGCTGTCCCTTACACTGGCTTCAGTCACATCTTCACTCTCGGTTCTGCAAAATCTTTTAGAGTGAGTGCCCTCTCTAGACCCAGTGGTAAGAGACCCTAGCACACTTTTCTCATTTGAGTTGCCTTTCTAAAGTCACAAAGATAATTCTCTGTGGAAGAAAAAAAGAAATAAAGGAGAAGCAAAGAACCAGGTCTCCTTGCTCCCTGTAGGTCATTGTTACAGTCCTACTTCCTCCAAGCCACGATCCCCTCCTTCCCTTAGTTGGCTTCATGTCCCCTTCACAGCAGAAGACACAACTTTCTGTTAACGTCACTATTAGAAGTCAGTCTTATTGCAAGCTGACCTTCAGTGTTCCTGATAATTAGAATATAATTCTTACTTCCGTCTCTATACAAGGCTTCTCAAAGTAGAAGTTGCTGAACAAACCATCAATTTTAGATCAAAACCATTCTCGCTAGACAAACCCTAGTCATGATCCTGCTTATTGGGGTGATTTCTCTTCTGGATCCAAAATTTCATTGCTGAGAACTTCCCAATCTAGACTAGCTTTTCCAGTTCCGTTTTAGGCCGTGGTCTCCCACTTTGGACTCTTCCCTCTCAAAACCAATGGTCCATGCCAGTCTCTCAATGGCCGTTCTTTCCTTTTCTTTCATGAGTCTTCAGACTACTCGGTGACCTCTCTCTTTCCAACTATTTTTATTCCAATGACCAGGTCCTTATTGTTGGTTAAAATCCAGTCTGGAAGAATAGCCTCCATCACTGCTTCCTCAACTTTTTAAAGGATCTTGTGATGAACACCCCAAAACAGTGGTTTTCCACAAACTTCTCCAACCCAAGAACCTCAAAAAAGGAATTTTATTCTAGATATTCCTGATATCTAATCACTAAAACTCCAGAGAGCACAGAAAACACTGCAGAAGGTTTAAAAAGACATGGAATAACATTGAGGAAAGGAAAGCCTTCATGGCTCCCTTCTGAAACTTCATTTCCCAACCCACTGGGGAACTGGGAGCAGGAAATATAAAGCAATTAGATTTGAGCCATGATGGTTTGCACCCAATCCAGTGATTTACTGAGAAATGAGAAGCAACGGGCATTGATTCTTCCCAGCCACATGAAGGAGAGGGAGAGGAATGGGAGCAGGCTGAACAAAGTAAGCTAGAGAGGGGAGCATTTTGACAGCTGATGGAAAGGATCCGGAAACAAAGGTGAGGTTGGTCCTTTCCATCCCAGAGATTACTCTCATCAGGGAAAAAACCTGGGTCCCCATAACAACCAGTGTGCAGAAACTCAAGATGTCTAAATTTAAAAAAAAATTAATTAAAGCTTTTTATTTGCAAAATATGTGCATGGGTAATTTTCCAATATTGACTCTTTCAAAGCTTTCAGTAACAAATTTTTCCCTCCTACCCTAAGACGTCTAAATGTAGGTGACTAGGGGCCTGGGTGTGGGGAACACGGCTAGGGGCTACAATGGACAGAGTACTGGTCCTGGAATCAGGAAAACACATTTTCCTCAGTTCACATCTGGTCCTAGGCACTTACTAGCCTCAGACACTTAACACTTCCTAGTACCAGAGGGTTTTCATGTGTCAGAGGCAAAACAAGAAGAGGAGTAAGAGGGAAGAGAAAGATCCAGCCAGACTCACCGGACACCTTCTCTGAATTTTGAACATTGGAAAGAAGAGCTCTCTTTTATCAAACACTGGGTTATTGAGTTCCATTATTTCGGATTCTGCTTTGTTCCAGTGACCTGCTTTTTAATTTTTTAAAGAATACCAATTGGAATTGATGGTTGTGCTTTAGAATATAGTTTGGGGTCTGTTTGTGTAATGCTCAGGGAGAAACTGAGGCAGTATCACACAGTGGAAATGAGGTAATGATTTAGTGATGTTCATTGAGAGTTCAGAATCCATAGCTATGGATCAGGACTGCTGGGACTTGTGTCTCAAAGCACAAAGTCCATTGTGAGGTTAGACTGACAGAGATGTCAGGACTGAATAGGTCAAAGTATTCAGTATCTCATTGGGGATCACGATTTTTGTAATCTCCCTAGCCCAGGGAGACCAAGAGCTCATGGGAACAGCTGAGCACATCTGGTGTCCAAGGAAACCATAAATTCAGTTCTGACAGGTAGGGAGTGAGGAGCCTTGAGACAGAACTGGGCAAAAAAGACTACAGATAAGGGGGAGGTCGAGGCCGGCCAGCTGGAGCTTTCATAACTCCTTTGCCATGTGAGTCCAATTCTTTCTGAAGGTCAGGAAGCAGGGATTGCTATTCTGGGACAGAGCAATTAAGGGAGACTGAAACAGCAACTAAGGGAAACTGAAATAGCAACTGAGGGAAACTGAAACAGCAACTGAGGGAGACTGAGACAGCAACTGAGGGAAACTGAGACAGGGAAACTGTGGCACAACATTTGAACCACTTCTCCCTTCATTCCCACCTTTTAATATTCTCTGATGAATTGTTTTTTTAAACTATATTGTTATTTATTCCATTAAATATTTCCCCAATACATGCAAAAAACTTTTAAATATTCATTTAAAAGTTGAGTTCCAGGGGCAGCTAGATGGTGCAGTGGATAGAGTGCTGGCCCTGAAGCCAGGAGGACCTGAGGTCAAATCCGGCCTCAGACACTGAACACTTTCTAGGCAAGTCACTTAACCCCAATTGCCTCAGCAAAAACAACAACAACAATTGAGTTCCCGGTTCTTTCCCTCTCTTGTTCCCTTCACCTACCTCTTAAGAAGGCAAGCAATAGGCTATTGGTTTTACAAGTGAATTAATGGAAAACTAATTTTCATATTGTAAAGAAAACACACAAAGAAAATTTAAGAAAAATAAAGAAGGTAAAAAAAGTTTCATTATGTATTCAGAGTTCATTCGTTTTCTCTTTGGAGGCAATTTTTATTGTAGTAGTAGTTGTTGTTTGTTGAGGCAGTTGGGGTTAAGTGACTTGCCCAGGGTCACACAGCTAGGACGTGTTAAGTGTCTGAGGTCGGATTTGAACTCATGTCCTCCTGGCTTCAGGGCTGGTGCTCTATCCACTTTTGATCTTTTGAAGATCTTTGCAGATCTCTTGAAATGGTCTCTTACCCTTGTCTTGATCAGAGTATAGCTAAGTCTTTCCCAGCTGATCAGCTTTACAATATGGTGTTATTGTGTACAGTGCTCCTTTAGGACTGCTTATTTCCCTTATCTTACTTCATATAAGTGTTCCCAGGTGTCCCTGAGACTGTTCTGTTTGCCATTTCTTATTGTCCAATAATATTCCATCACAATGATAAATCACATCTTCAGTAATTTCTTCCCCAACAAAAAGAGTTGCCATAAATATTTTTGGAGAAATGAATCGTTTTCTCTTTCCTTTGTTTTCCCTGGATATAAAGCTAGCCCTGGCCTTGATGTGTCAGAGTGGATGCAGTTTTACAGCCTTTGGGCTAAGTTTCAATTTTTTTTTTCCCAGAATGGCTGGACTGCTTTACAACTCCACCACCAAATGGAATGCTCAGGGAGAAACTGAGGCAGTATCACACAGTGGAAATGAGGTAATGCTTTACTGATGTTAATTGAGAGTTCAGAATCCATAGCTAAGGATCAGGACTGCTGGGACTTTTGCACCCAGTCTAGCCCGGAGAGTTTAGATTGACAGAGATGTCAGCCGACTGGATCTCAAGCAGGTCCAGCAAATATTTTTTTAGACCTCCTGCGCCCACACTGAACAAAGAACTCAGAAGGAGGGGTTGAACACTGGGGGGAGGAGAACTGAGCTCCAGGAAGGGCTATTAATTCAGTTCTGACAGGTAGGGAGTAAAAGATGCTAAGTTTGGAAAAGGAAGATAGTAAGTCTAGGTCACACAGATAAGGGAGGTCGAGGCTGGCCATCTGGAGCTTTTATGACTCCTTTGGAATGTGAGTCCAATTATTTCTGAAGATCAGGAGGGAGGTTGTTATTCTGGGACAGAGCAATTAAGGGAGACTGAAACAGCAACTGAGGGAAACTGCGGCACAACACAATATTTTCCCACAACCCTCCAGTGTTTGTCTTTTTTTCTCCGTAATATTGCCCAATCTGATAGTTATCAGGTTTTAATGGGCATTTCTCAAGTCAATAGTGCTTGAGAGCATTTTGCCTTTTGCAGGAACCCGCTGGATGAGCGATATCCTTAGCTTGATCTGTCCCCTCCCTTGGCTCAGATCTGTCCCTTACTGGACAGGGAAATACAGACCTATATTATTGGGCAGACTGAAAGCACGTTTGGCACTGTGGGCAAGATTGGAAAAGTGGCTTTCAGGATTTTTGGGGCAAGTCCCAGAGACCCCAGAGAGCCCCTCTACCTCCAGGTTTCTGTCTCCTAGCTAAATTCTCTCATTTTGACTTCTGGCAAGGACTGCCTTTGAAATGATCTTCTCCTGAGGAAATTTGAATATATTATGATTAAAGGGACTATTTGTTTAAATCCTTATATTCTGAGTGATGCAACAGAGCCCATCTGAAAAAGAACCCAACTGGAACAACTGAATCTTGAAGCACTGGACACATCCAGCAGGAAAAGCAGATAAAGGACAAAAGAGATAAATCAGTGTTAAATACACAAACCAGAACACCAAGTGGAACTGATAGGAATCAGTTGCCCCAACCAAGAGAGGAAAAGGACCAAGACATTTAGAAAATAGGCATGATCTTCCTTCCAAGAGAAGAGAAATGGTCATTTAAAATAATACCAAAATAATCCCCAACCAAGAGAGGAAAAGGACCAAGACATTTAGAAAATAGAAGAGAAATGATCATTTAAAATAATACCAATTTAGATGAAATTAAGGGAATATCCTGGGAGAAAGGAAAAGGGAGAAGTGGAATGGTACAAATTAACTGACAAAAAAAAAAAGAGGCAAGAAAAAGCTTTACAGCAAAAGGGAAGAGAGGGAGGAGAGGGAGAGGGGGAACATCATTGTCATCAGAATAATATACATACTCAATAGGGGTATAGAAATCTACCTTACTCTGCAGGAAAATAGGAAGGAAAGGGGGATTGGGAAGGGGGGAGGGTGATAAAAGAAAGGGCATAGTGGAGGAGGGAGTGCTCAGCAGCAAAACTCTTCTGAAGGGAGAGAGGGTAAAAAAAGAGAGAGAATGAATGGGGAGAAATACAATTAGCACTAGCAATTGTAAAAAGTTTTCAAAGCCAGTTTCTCTGATAAGGCTTTATTGCTCAGACATCAAGGAAACTGAGTCAAGTTTATAAAAAATAAGAGCCTTGCCCCAAATGATCAGAAGATGTGATCTGTGCCCAAAGGGCTGCAAATTTATGCATATTCTGTGATTTAACAATAGCACTGCTAGCTATGAATATCAAAGGAGATTGGGGAAAAAACAGAAAAGAAAAGAAAGGAAATGACCTATGTGTACCAAAAAGATTCATAGTAGCTCTCTTCTCAGGACAAAAAAAAATAGAAATCGAGGGGATGCATATCAATTGGGGAATGGCTCAATAAACTGTTGCATGTGTTTGTAATAGAATATTACTGATGATATAATATAAATATATTTTATATATATAATATAATTATATATATTATCTATAATATGATATATTAATATGAATAAAAGAAATAATATAAATGAGAGCAGATGCTCTTATGAAAAAAAAAAACCTTGGCAAGTCCTCCATGAATAAAGTGAAATACACTGTATACAAAGAACTAGCAGTGTTCTGGGCTGGCCAGCTGTATATGACTGTCTTATTCTCAGCAGGACAATCAGCCAGGACTACTCTGAAAGCCTCATGAGGAAAAATCTTCTCCATGTCAGAGAAGGAGCTGACTGCAGCACTCTCTCTTTCTCACTTTCCTTTTAATTGAATTTTTCTTGAGGGTTTTACTTTTCCTTAGCATGGGAGAGCTAGGTTTTCTTTCACAACTTGACTTTATGATAATGTTTTGCATAATCTCACATGTGGTTTCTTAATTGTGGGTGGGGATAGGGGAGGGAACCTAGAATTCAAAAATCTCAAAAGCAAATGTTTAAAAATCATTTTGAATATAATAGGGAAAAACATCAAATAAACAAATCCATTTAAAAAAATAATTATAATGATTTAAAAGAAAAAAAAAAAAGAAAAATTCTCAGTGAAACCCTATGAAGAAGGTTGGATGAGCACTATTATAGCATTTCATAGCAGGGATAAGCACTATAAGGAAAAGCAATTGAGAGGGTCTCGATAAGTATCTAAGGAAGTAAAATCAGGACAAACCATATTGAAGGAAAAAAAAACAGAAAAAAGGAAAATAGAAGGCTGGTCATGACTATCAAAGACTATTGTGCCTCACTTCCCCTGTCTCAGTTTCCCTGAATTGTTCTGCCTCAATTTCCCTGAATTGTTCGGCCCCAGTTTCCCTGAATTGTTCTGCTTCAGTCTCCCTGGTGGCAACCCCCGCCTTCCTGCTGTGGCCATTAGAACTCCAAAGAGTCATAAAACTCCAGATGGCTTATCTCCAGTGCTTGGGCCCATCCTTCTGCTCCCAGACTCAGTGGCTCCGGGCTCCTTATCAGGATTTATGACCCTTCCTCCATACCCCCAACCTGTCAGATCCGAATTTATGGTGCTTTCCTGGAACTTCTATCCCCCCCAGTGCTCTAGCCCTCCTTCTGCCTTTGTTTTCCATGCTTCCAGACAAGAGTCCCATTCAGTCCTATGATCATAGATTCCAAACTCTCCAATAAAATATTAAAAATCTCTAATCTCTATCCTGCCTCAGTTTCTCCGGCATTACAAGACAATTATCATACTCGGGCCCTAACATCGGGGTCTCTGTTGTCCAAGATTATCTGTCACCATTCTGATCTTTATGTGGCCCCAGCTAAGTTTGGAGGGAAAAGTGAGGCAGGTGACCTTGCACAACCCTCCCTCACTCCAATCCCATCCATCTCCCTGATGTCATAGTGCTCCTTGAGAATGAAGGACCACTAGACTGGTGATGGACAGAGCCATCCGCATGGGACTGAATGGGGATCACGACCCCGAAGTTCCCCCTTTTGGGTTGTTGTTTGCTTGTTTTGTGTTTTCTTGCCATTTTTATCTTTTTGGATCTGATTTCTGTTGTGCTCCAATAACTGCGGAAATCGTAGCGAAGGATAGCACATGTCGAACACAGATTGGTTGGTCTGGAAGGAGAGGTGGAGGGAAGGGAGGGGACAATTCGGAACACAGGCTTTTGCAGGGATGAATGCTGAAAACTAGCCCTTAGAACACAGCTATTAATAAAAAAGTTTCAATGAAGGACAAATAATAAGAACCTGGGGTCCAGAAATGGCAATAAAGACAAGAAAAATGAGCCAGGATGCACCAAATGTCCGTTTAAGAGATCTGTGTCAAGTACAAGTTTGATTTTGGTAAGAAGGCAATTTCTAAAGTCTCTGAAGGGGAAGAAAATGGCTAATTGAGGAGGGAGAAATTTCTGACTTTATTAAAACAAAGAAAAAAAAGAGGGAAGGAACCAAGAGAACAACTATTACTAACTTATCTGTCTAGTTTATACATTATAAGATTTATCTTATACAATATACAGGAATTGTCCTCCAGGAGGAAAGGAGATTTCATAATGGCTATTTCCTAGTGGACAATATCTTTAATGTCACACAAGTGACTGGAAAAGGCAGTTTGTTGTTTTGGGAAAAACACTTGACTCGGTTCAGTGAAAATGTCACTTTAGGGGCTCTTTTCCTAAACGGCATCTCCCATCTGATAGAGACTAAAATTGTTGAAAATTCATGGAAGCTGCAACAACAGTACTAGTTTTCTTCCGTGACATTAACCATAAAGATCAGATTTTATCTGAGGGCATGTTGTGCCTTCCTAGGAGAATCAGATGTCCTCAAGGGCACAGAGTATTTTGTGTTTGCCTTTATATACCCAGTGACGGTTGGCACTAATCAGCCCTAATTCAGACCCGTTCCTGTCCCTTAATCAAGATCCTAAGCCTAATACCAGAGCCATGGCAAACTCCCAGTCTCCTCCTCAATTAATAAATATTATTAAGTGCCTTCTATGTACCGGACACTGTACCAAGCACTGGCGATCCCAAAGGAGACAAAAAGACGCTCGCTCTCTTCAGTTTAATGGGGGAAATGATGTATGAGCTGCAAGACAAACTACACCCAGGCTAGAACTGCATTTTGGCAATGGCAGAGCTTTAAGCTGCAGGCAGCTTCTTGCATAGATTAAAGAAAATGAAATTTCGAACTATTTTCTGCTTTGTTAGAGATTATGCCTTTTAAAGAAAGTTGCTTCCCTTCCCTCTTTAGCCCACTGTCCTTAGCAAAGAGCCCCTCACAGAGATTCCCTCTTCAGTGCCGTGCATCGTGCCCAGGTCTGTGCCCTGCCAGCAGGTCCTCCTCACCAAAGCACCTTCCCTGGCTTGGGGGCCCACTGAAGAGTCACACGAGGGATTCTGGAAAGCCTTGAGAGGGTAAACGTAGTGGTCTACACGTGGCCTTGTGGGAAGTGCCACAGATTCCTGCAGGGGACCTTCTAGAGGAGGATCTTGTGCTTAAAAAGCCGCAGGTCCTAAGGGACCCATGACCTCATCGGTGGGTGTCTCATGCAGTAGCAAGTGGGGGAGTCTCTGGCTTCATCTCAATGAAAATTTCAGTTGGTCCCAGCTTCACCCAAGGTCAGGTAGAGAAATCTGGTTAGAGGTCTTTAAGGAAGAGCCGATAATTGAATTTCCACTTGGGGCTCGGGGTATCTTGCAGGAGCCAAGCCAAGAAGCTTCGAGAGCCCAGGCGTGATTCATGAGTTACCATTGGGCTCACAGGTCTTGAGCTCTGCCACCCTGATGCCTTCTGAGATCTAACCTGTCTGACTCCAAATTCAGCATCGCCCACCGTCCGACAGTCACCCTTTGCGGGGGAGACAGTGCAAAGAACTGTGTCCTTATCACCTCGAGACAAGGATAAATTCGAGCTGATCGATGGGATTGCTTTGAATTAAGGCAGACTGTGAAACCTTTCTGTGCAAGTGCGATTTTAACTGGGATTTAAGGAAAGCTAAGAGGTGAAAGGGGGAAAAGGGGGAGCAATATCCTAGTCTAGTGATAATATCCAAAGTCAAGGGATGGCCAAGGAACAACCAGGAGCCCAGTGTCACAAGATCATAGAATGATTGCCTCAAAGGGAGATGGGGAGAAAATGGGAACCGTTCCAACAAGGAAGCGTCAAGTTGTGAAAAGGCCTGAAAAAGCCATTTGCTGCAGGAGAGAGAAAAAGAAGGAGCAAAGGAGGGAAGGGGGGAAGGAAGG
>JAJPUD010005686.1:35836-46895 GCA_023553655.1 Myrmecobius fasciatus | reverse complement strand
GAGAGAAAAAGAAGGAGCAAAGGAGGGAAGGGGGGAAGGAAGGAAGGCAAGCGAGAGAGAAAGGAGGAAGGGAAGAAAAATGGAGGAAGGAAGGGAGGGAGAAAAGAAGGGATAGGCAAGAAAGAAGGAAGGGAAAGGATGAGAGAAAGGCCAGAGAATAGAATGGGAAGTAGGTGGGAAGCGGGATGGAGGAAGAGCAGAAGGAAGGAAAATAAATAAGGAAGGAGGGAGAGTGGAATTATAAGGTTTGGGTTTGCTATGAATATCAAGAATAGAACAAGAGTGGGGTGGGAGTGCAGATTGGGAGGGCCAGCCGCACATGGCTCAGAGTCAAGTGGAGATTAGGGCCGAATCACAATGCAGAAATAATGTGCAGGGAGGGAGCGGAGCTGACAGGGGAGAACTGAGGGCAGGGCAGGGCTCCAAAGGGAGCTGAATCTCCGCCAGCCTCGGGTCAAGGAACTGGGGAGGATCTCTATTCTGCAGTCAAAGCAGAGGGAGAGCCGGCAAGGGAGCTGAGCTTGTGTGCTCGGGATGAGCTTCAGGTTCCCAGTCTCAAAATCCCTCTGGATTCTGCCCTCTCCCCCCAGCCCCAGCTCCTGATCCAAGCTTTCCCCAAGGCTTGTTGATGCAATATCTCTGCAACGGGCCCCATTCTGCCCTTGCACACTGGCCCTACCCTGCTTCAGGTCCTCATTATGGAATAATGCTCAGGGAGAAACTGAGGCAGTAGCACACATGGAAATGAGGTAATGCTTTAGTGATGTTCATTAAGAGTTCAGAATCCACAGCTATGGATCGGGACTGCTGGGACTCGTGTCTCCAAGCACCCAGTCCGGGCCAGGACAGACACAGCAACAGCCATGTCAGCCGGCTGAATAATAATACAAAGTATTATTCCGTACCTCATTGCTCGGGAACAGGAGTTTCATGATCTCCCTAGCCCAGGGGAAACAAAGAGCTCATGGGAACAGCTGAGCACATCTGGTGTCCAAGGAAACCATAAATTCAGTTCTGACAGGTAGGGAGTAAAGGATGCCAGAACTGGGAGAAGACAGCGAGTCTGGGTCACGCAGATAAGGGGGAGGTCGAGGCTGGCCAGCTGGAGCTTTCATAACTCCTTTGCCATGTGAGTCCAATTCTTTCTGAAGGTCAGGAAGCAGGGATTGCTATTCTGGGACGGAGCAATTAAGGGAGACTGAAACAGCAATTAAGGGAAACTGAAATAGCAACTGAGGGAAACTGAGACAGTAACTGAGGGAAACTGAGACAGCAAGTGAGAGAGACTAATACAGTAACTGAGGGAGACTGATACTGCAACTGAGGGAAACTGATACTGCAACTGAGGGAGACTGAGACAGTAACTGAGGGAAACTGAGACAGTAACTGAGGGAAACTGAAACAGGGAAACTGTGTCACAACAATCGCTCCTTCCACAAGACATATTTCCCCAACCCCTGCACTAAGCCAGTGCCTTCCCTTTGGTGATCATTTCCCATTTGCCTTGAATACAGCTTGCTTTCTTTGTATACAGTTGCTTGTTTGTTGTCTTCACCAATAGATTGTAAACTCCTTGAGGACAGGAATTATGTTTTTCCTTTTTTTGTTGCTTCCCCAGAATTTAACATGGTATATAGAAGTTGCTTAATAAATGTTTATTCATTTGTGGCACTAGTGTTAGGGTTAGGATCTTGACTAAAGAACACAATGAGTCTGAGTTTCTGCTGATTTGGGAAGACCAGCATTGGGGATACAAAGAGAAACAAAAGATTTGTGTCCTTGAGGACCTTTAAATCTCCCAGAGGAGCACACCATGTCCTCAGGTAAGCACAGCAAAAGGGCAAATAATCTCTGGTTGATACTCTTTTTTTTTTTTTTTTTTTGCTGAGGCAATTGGAGTTAAGTGACTTACCTAGGGTCACACAGCTAAGAAGAGGTCAAATTTGAACTCAGGTCCTCCTGAATTCAGGACTGGTGCTCTATCCACTTCACCAACTTGCTGCCCCCACTTGATACTCTTTTCAAAAAATTTATTCATTTTCAGTCACAGATGACTCCCTCCCTGGACTGCCTCATCCTTACTCACCAGTTGCCAGGCCTCATTTCTAAAATAAATAAAGAATTGATTTAAATTGATAAGAAAACAAGTCATTCCCCAATTGATAAATGGTCAAAGGATATGAACAGACAATTTTCAGATGCAGAAATTAAAACCATTTCTCGTCATATGAAAAAAATGCTCTAAATCACTATTGATCAAAGAAATACAAATTAAGACAACTCTGAGGTACCACTACACACCTCTCAGATCAGCTAAGATGACAGGAAAAGGGGCAGCTAGGTGGCACAGTGGATAGAGCACCAGCCCTTAAGTCAGGAAGACCTGAGTTCAAATCTGGTCTCAGACACTTAGCATTCCCTTAGCTGTGTGACTCTGCGCAAGTCACTTAAAGGAAAAAGTAATGATAAATGTTGGAGAAGATTGGGAAAACTGGGACACTGATACATTGTTGTTGGAGTTGTGAACCAATCCAGCCATTCTGGAGAGCAATCTGGAACTACGGCCAAAGGACTATCAAACTTTGATACAGCAATATCTCTACTGAGTCTGTATCCCAAAGAGATCATAAAAGAGAGAAAAGGACCCACATGTGCAAAATTGTTTGTGGCAGCTTTTTGTAGTGGCAAGGAACTGGAAACTGAGTGGATGCCCATCAATTGGAGAATGGCTGAATAAATTATGGTATATGAATGTCATGGGATATTGTTGTTCTGTAAGAAACGACCGGCAGGATGATTTCAGAGAGGCCTGGAGAGACCCACATGAATTGATGCGGAGTGAGCAGAGCCAGGAGATCATTGTACACGGCAACAGCAAAATTATGTGATGAACCACTCTGAGGAACGTGGCTCTTTTCCACAATGAGGTGATTCAAGCCAATTCCCATAGACTTGTGAATGTGGACTGAATGTGGATCACAACATAGTTGGGTTTTTTTAAATTTTTTTGGTTATTGTTAGCTTGCTTTTTGTTTTTTTCTCATTTTTCCTCTTTTTGATCTTATTTCTCTTGTACAGCATGACAAATGTGGAAAAGTGTTTAGAAGAATTGTACATGTTTGATGTATATTGGATTACTTGCTGTCTAGAGGAGAGGGTGAGAGAAGGGAAAATTTGGAGCACTAGGTTTTGTAAGGGTGAATGTTGAAACCTTTGCATGTATTTTGAAAATAAAAACTATATTTGTTCAAAAATATAAAAATTTTGGATCAATATTTATTAAAGAAATCAGTTTATAATTTTCTTTCTCTGTTCTGGCTCTTCCTGATTTGGGCATCAGTACCCAATTTGTGTCATAAAAAAATTTGTTAGGACTTCTTCACCTATTTTTCTGAATAGTGTAAGCATGGGAATCCATTGTTCTTTAAATGTTTGGTAGAATTCACTTGTAAATTCATCTGGCCATGTGGATATTTTTTAGGAAGTTAATTGATGGGTTTTCAGTTTGCTTGATTGATTCTTAATGTCTCACAGAGTTAGTCGTTACCATTTGGTCAATTCTAATTTTTTATACATTTTTAATTTCAAGTTTAAAGTTCCAAATTCTATCCCTCTCTTCTTTCCTTTTCATCTCCCTGAGATGATAAACAATCAGATATAAACTATATATATGCATCAATTCTCATTTTTAAGGAATTCTTTTCTCCAGGGAGCTTTTTCTTTGTTTTCCACTTAGTCAATTATACTTTTAAAGGATTTGTTTTGTTCAGTGGACTTTGTACATTTTCCCCCACTTTCTTGTGTTTCCTTTATCTAATAATCTCCACCATGTTTTTCCCTCTGGCTCTTTATTTCTACACATGGATATCTAATAATATCTGACATTTACATTGTGATTTAATGTTTGCAAAGTACTAAAATACATTATCTAATTTGATCCTCACAACCACTTTATGAGATGAAGCATCAGAGACAGACAGAAGTAAAGTGACCTACCCAGAATCACATATCGCTAGGATGAATCTCAGGCTCGATCTTAACTCAGGTCTAACTGACTCCAGGTCTGGTACTCTTTGTACCATGACACCCCTCTAATGGTGTCATGTACCACACTGCCCTTTGCTTCTGTAGAATCAGACTTATCAAGTCACAATCCAGTAATGGTAATCATTTGGCAAAATCTCTACTCTAGAGCCTAGGTTTCTGATTGGTGAGCCCTCCCAAGATTCACCACTTGCTGCTTCTCCCCAGCCATTCCCTCCAGCACACTAATGTACTAGTCCCATATTTTCCCCCACCTCATCCCTTTATTGGTTTGGGAGAGTAACCAAATAAACCTTAGCTCTTCTGGAATACACCATCAGCTAATTGACTTGCATGGTAGGAATAATATCCTATCCCCCGTCCTCTTGCCACCCCCCCCCAAGAAAAACAAAACCAAAAATCTTCTTCTGACTTGGTTGGCCCAGGTGGTGGCTATTACTTTCTTGTGAGATGATACCAAATAGCCAGGAGGAGATCCAAGTATATGCATCCCCCTTCTCTTATTCCCTTCCTCTCATATAAATTTTATATTTATATTTGTATCAAGTATGCATTTTTATACTCATTTGAGCGTGTATGTTGTTCTTTTTTGAGCCAGTTCCAATGAGAATAAGGCTCATGTGTACCCCCCCTCATCTTTCCCTCATTTGTAAAAGCTCTTATCTGCCCATTTTAAGGCAAGATAAACTATCCCATTCTAGCACTCCCTTTCCCCTTTCCCCAGTACATTCCTTTCTTACTCCTTAATTTTTTTTAGACAATCCTATCATCATATTTAACTCATGCCCATGTCTCTTGTCTATATGTACTCCTTCTAACTACCCCCAGCAAAGAGAAAGTTTCTAGAAGTAACAATGATCATTTTCCTATGTGGGAATGTAAACAGTTTACTCTTATTGAATCCCTTATGGTTTCTCTTTCCTTTTTTATATTTTATGCTTATTTTGAGATGTATTTGAAAGTCAGATTTTTTATTCAGTTGGTTCTGAATGCTTGAAAGTGCTCTATTTCACTAAATATTCCATTTCCCCTGAAAGATTATACTCAGTTTTCCTAGACAGGTGATTCTTGGTTGTATTCCTTTGCCAGAATATTTTATTTAAATTCCTCCAATGTTTTAACATGGAAGCTACTAAATCTTGTATTATTTTGACTGTGGCTCAGTGATATTTGAATTATTTCTTTCTGTCAGCTTGCAATGTTTTCTCCTTGACTTGAGAGCTTTGGAATTTGGCTACAATATTTGTGAAAATTTTCATTTTGAGATCTCTTTCAAGAGGGGATCAATGCATTCTTTCAATTTCTATTTTACTCCCCTTTTTCTAGGATATCAGGGCAATTTTCCTTGATATTTTTCTTAAAAGATGCTGTCTAGCTATTTTTTATCATGGCATTCAGGTAGTCCAATATCTCTTAAATCATCTCCTCTGGATTTATTTTACAGATCAGGGTTTTTTTTTTTTTTTTTTTTTGCTTTTTTTTGCTGAGGCAATTGAGGTTAAGTGACTTGCCCAGGGTCACGCAGCTAGGGAATGTTAAGTGTCTGAGGCTAGACTTGAACTCAGGTCCTCCTGACTTCAGGGCTGGTGCTCTATCCACTGTGCCATCTAGCTGCCCCAGATCAGGTCTTTTTTCAATGGGATATTTCACTTTTTCTTCTAGTTTTCCATTCTCTTGATTTTGTTTTTATTCTTTCTTGATGTCTCAGTCATTAATTTCCACTTGTCCATTGCTATTTTTATTCTTATTTTATTCTTTTTTTCCAAATACATGCAAAGATCATTTTTATATTCTACTTTGCAAAACCTTGTACTTTTAAAATAGATACTTTAGAATTTCCCACTATACCATCATATGATCTACAAAGAGATAGCTTTGTTCCTTCATTGTCTATTCCTTTAATTTCTTTTTCTTCTCCCTTTGTTATAGAAAACATTTCTAGTATAATATTAAGTAATAGAGGTGATAATGAGTATCTTACTTCACCCCTGATTGCTCCCAAAGCCTACTCCTGATTTGCTGGGGTTTACACTGTGCTCACTCTCACCTGGGTATGACAGACCTTTTCTCTAAACCATCCAAGTTGCCTCGACAAGGAAAATTGTTTCACTCCATCCTTTTGTAGGTTCTGCTGTCCCAGGATTTGTTTTGAAGTGTTATTTTAATGTATTTGGGAATAGTGAATTTGGGAAGGTCAGGCAAGTCCCTGCCTTTTCTCCACTACCTTAACTTTGCCCTACAAGCTACTGCATGTACCCTGTACCAATTGTTGTTTCCTGAGTGTTTAAAAGTTATCGTTATGTAAAATATGGCTATTGCTATGCTCAAAAAGTTATCAAGCTGTGCATACCCTTTGACCCAGCAGTGTTTCTACTGGGCCTATATCCCAAAGAGATTTTAATAGAGGGAAAGGGACCCACATGTGCAAAAATGTTTGTGGCAGCCCTTTTTGTAGTATCAAGAAACTGGAAATTGAAAAGATGCCCATCAATTGGAGAATGGCTGAATAAATTATGGTACATGAATGTTATGGAATATTATTGTTCTGTTAGAAACGACCAACAGGAGGATTTCAGAGAAGCCTGGAGAGACTTGCATGAACTGATGCTGAGTGAAATCAGCAGAACCAGGAGATCATCATACACAGCAACAAGACTATATGATGATCAATTTTGATGGACATGGTTCTCTTCAACAATGATGTGATTCAAATCAGTTCCTATTGTTCAGCGATGAAGATAGTCATATACGTCCAGAGAGAGGCCTGTGGGAACTGAGTGTGAACCACAACACAGCATTTTAACGCTTTCTGTGAATATTTCCATGCATTTTGTTTTCCTTCTTAGGTTGTTTTTTCTTCTTCTCTTTTTAGATCTGATGTTTCTTGTGCAGCAAGATAACTGTATAGATATGTATACATGTATTGTATTTGTCATATAATTTATCCTATTTAGCATGTATTAGATTACCTGTCATCTAGGGGTGAGGGGTGGGGGGAAGGAGGGGAAAAGCTTGGGAAAAAAAGTTTTTGCAAAGGTCAATGTAGAAAAATCACTCATATGTTTTATTTTATTTTATTTTATTTTATTTTTTTAAAAGCTTTTTATTTGTATAACATATGTATGGGTAGTTCCCCAACCTTGATCTTTACAAAGCTTTCCAATACAAATTTTACCCCCAGTCCCCTCCCCTCCCCCAGATGGCAGGAAGTCCACTACATGTTGATAATGTTGAAATGCTTGAGAAGTTATGCAAGAAAAATCCTATTTACAAGAAAAAAAAAAGAATCAGAGAAAGGCAACACAATGCAAGCAAATGTCAATAGAGATCATGAAAATGTTACGTTGTGGCCCATATTTCATGTCCCTCTTTCTGGGTGTATATGGTTTTCTTCAGTGAATAACTGGAACTGGTTTGAGATAATTCTTTATTGCAGAGAGCCATGTCCGTCAGAATTGATCATCATGTAATACTGTTGTTGCTGTGTATGATGATCTCCTGGTTCTGCTCGTTTCACTCAGCATCAGTTCATGCAAGTCTCTCCAGGCCTCTCTGAAATCGTCCTGCTGGTCGTATATTATTGTTATAATATTCCATAACATTCATATACCATCATTTATTCAGCCACTCTCCAATGGATGGGCATCCTTTCAGTTTCCAGTTTCTAGCCACTACAAAAAGGGCTGCCACAAACATTCTTGCACATGTGGGTCCCTTTCCCTCCTCTAAGATCTCTTTGGGATATAGGCCCAGTAGAAACTCTGCTGGGTCAAAGGGTATGCACAGTTTGACAACTTTTTGAGCATAGCTCCGAATTGCTCTCCAGAATGGTTGGATCCGTTCACAGTTCCACCAACAATGTATTAGTGTCCCAGCCCTCCCACATCCCCTCCAACATTCATCGTTATCTTTTCCTGTCATTTTAGCCAATCTGACAGGTGTGTAGTGGTATCTCAGAGTTGTCTTAATTTGCATTTCTCTGATCAATAGTGATTTGGAGCAACTTTTCATATGACTAGAGATGGTTTTAATTTCATCATCTGAAAATTGTCTGTTCATATCCCTTGACCATTTATCTATTGAAGAGTGGCTTGAATTCTTATATATGAGACAATTCTCTATATATTTTAGAAATGAGGCCTTTATCAGAACCATTGAATGTAAAGATGATTTCCCAATTAGATGCTTCCCTCCTAATCTTGTCTGCATTTGTTTTGTTTGTACAGAAACTTTTTAACTTAATATAGTCAAAATTATCCATCTGGTGTTCAATTAGGAGTTCCAAGTCTTCTTTGGACATAAATTTGTTCCACCTCCACAGGTCTGAGAGATAAACTATATTACGTTCCTCTAACTTGCTTACAAAGTCCCTCTTTATATCTAGATCATGAACCCATTTAGATCTTATCTTGGTATGTGGTGTTAGGTATGGGTCAAGCCCTAATTTCTTCCACACTAGTTTCCAATTTTCCCAGCAGTTTTTGCCAAATAGAGAGTATTTATCCCAAAAGCTGTGTTCTTTGGGTTTATCGAACACTAGATTGTTAAGGTTAATGCCTAGGTTGTCCTGATAACCTATCCTGTGCCACTGATCCACTGCTCTATTTCTTATCCAGTACCAAACGGTTTTGATGACCGCTGCTTTATAATATAGTTTTAGATCTGGTACAGCAAGGCCACCTTCATCTGCCTTTTTTTTCATTAATCCCCTTGAAATCCTTGACCTTTTGTTCTTCCAAATGAACTTTGCTACTATTTTTTCTAGATCTGTAAAATAATTTCTTGGGAGTTTGATTGGTATGGCACTAAATAAGTAGATTAGTTTGGGTAGTATTGTCATTTTTATTATGTTCGCTCTGCTTACCCATGAGCACTTAATATTTTTCCAATTGATTAGGTCTGATTTTATTTGTGTGGAAAGTGTTTTGTAATTTAGTTCGTATAGTTTCTGACTTTTCCTTGGCAGATAGATTCCCAAATATTTTATCCTATCATCTGCTATTTGGAATGGAATTTCTTTTTGTATCTCCTGCTGCTGAACTTTGTTGGTAATATATAAAAATGCTGATGATTTATGTGGATTAATTTTGAATCCTGCCACTTTGCCAAAGTTGTGAATTGTTTCTAGTAGTTTTTTAGTTGAATCTCTAGGGTTCTCTAAGTATACCATCATGTCATCTGCAAAGAGTGATAATTTGGTTTCTTCATTACCTACTCTGATTCCTTTTATCTCTTTTTCTTCTCTTATTGCTAAAGCTAACATTTCTAATACAATATTAAATAGTAATGGTGACAGTGGGCAGCCTTGTTTCACTCCTGATCTTATTGGGAATGGTTTTAGTTTGTCTCCATTACATATGATGCTTGCTGATGGTTTTAAATAGATGCTACTGATCATTTTAAGGAAAAGCCCATTTATTCCTATACTCTTTAGTGTTTTTAATAGGAAAGGGGGTTGGATTTTGTCAAAGGCTTTTTCTGCATCTATTGAGATAATCATATGGTTTTTGTTAGTTTGGTTATTAATATAATTAATTATGCTGATAGTTTTCCTAATATTGAACCAGCCCTGCATCCCTGGTATAAATCCTACTTGGTCATAGTGTACTATCCTGGGGATGACTTTCTGTAATCTCATTGCTAAAATCTTATTTAAAATTTTTGCATCAATATTCATTAGGGAAATTGGTCTATAGTTTTCTTTCTCTGTTTTTACCCTACCTGGTTTAGCTATCAGCACCATATCGGTCTCATAGAAGGATTCTGGCAGTATACCTTCTGTCCCTAATTTCTCAAATAGTTTGTGTAGTATGGGAGTCAATTGTTCTTTGAAGGTTTGGTAGAATTCACATGTAAATCCATCTGGCCCTGGAGATTTTTTCTTAGGGAGTTGGTTAATGGCTTGTTCTATTTCTTTTTCTAATATGGGACTATTTAAATAATTTATATCCTCTTCTGTTAACCTCGGCAATCTATATTTTTGTAGATATTCCTCCATTTCATTCAGATTTTCAAACTTACTGGCATAAAGTTGGGCAAAGTAACTCCTAATTATTGCTTTAATTTCCTCTTCATTGGAGGAAAGTTCTCCCTTATCATTCTTGAGACTAACAATTTGATTTTCCTCTTTCCTTTTTCTTATCAAATTAACTAAAGGCTTATCTATTTTGTTAGTTTTTTCATAGAACCAACTCTTAGTTTTATTTATTAACTCAATAGTTTTCTTATTTTCGATTTTATTAATTTCTCCTTTTACTTTTAGAATTTCCAATTTGGTATTTAATTGAGGGTTTTTAATTTGTTCTTTTTCTAGTTTTTTTAATAATAAGCCCAATTCATTGATCTTTTCTTTCTCTATTTTATGCAAGTAAGCATCTAGAGATATAAAATTGCCCCTTAAAACCGCTTTGGCCGTATCCCACAAATTTTGGTATGTTGTCTCCTTATTGTCATTCTCCTGGATGAAATTATTGATTGTGTCTATGATTTGCTCTTTCACCCATTCATTCTTCAGGATTAGATTATTTAATTTCCAATTACCTTTTGGTTTATTTTCTCCTGGCCTTATATTGCATGTGATTTTTATTGCATCATGATCTGAAAAGGATGCATTTACTATTTCTGCCTTTCTGCATTTGATTTTAAGGTTTTTATGCCCTAATACATGGTCAATTTTTGTATAGGTTCCATGGACTGCTGAGAAAAAAGTAAACTCTCTACTGTCTCCATTCAACTTTCTCCATAGATCTATCATACCTAACTTTTCTAACAATTGGTTTATCTCCCTAGTTTCTTTCTTATTTATTTTGTAGTTTGATTTATCTAATTCTGAGAGAGCAACGTTGAGATCCCCCACTAGTATCGTTTGGCTGTCTATTTCTTCTTGCATCTCTCTTAATTTCTCCCCTAGGAATTTGTGTGCTATTGCACTTGGTGCATATATATTTAGTATAGATATTGCTACATTATCTATGGTACCCTTTAATAAAATATAGTTTCCTTCCTTATCTCTTTT
>JAJPUD010005686.1:22965-35436 GCA_023553655.1 Myrmecobius fasciatus | reverse complement strand
TCATTGAATGACCATCTTCTTCCCTGGAGGATGATGCTCATTCTAGCTGGATAGGTTATTCTTGGCTGTAATCCAAGTTCCTTTGCCCTTCGGAATATCTGGTTCCAGGCCCTTCGATCCTTCAGTGTGGAAGCTGACAGATCCTGACAGATTCTAATTATTGATCCTTGGTATTTGAATTGTTTCTTTCTAGCTGCTAGCAGAATCTGTTCCTTGGTGCTATAGTCCTGAAATTTAGCCACGATATTCCTTGGGGTTTTAATTTTGGGGTCTCTTTCAGGAGGTGATCGGTGAATTCTTTCAATGGCGATCTTGCCCTTTGATTCTACAATCTCAGGGCAGTTTTCTTTCAGGATTTCCTGGAAGATAGTGTCCAGATTCTTTTTTTGATCATGGCTTTCAGGAAGTCCAATAATCCTTAGATTGTCTCTCCTAGATCTATTTTCTAAGTCAGTTGTTTTTCCTAGGAGATATTTCATATTTTCTTCTAATTTTTCATTTTTTTGTTTTTGTTTGACTGATTCTTCAAGTCTTAGTGAGTCATTCACTTGCATTTGTTCAATTCTTATTTTTAAAGTGTTGTTTTCTTCAGTTACCTTTTTAAGTTCCTTTTGTAACTGGCCAATTTGTTCACTGCACTCTTTTTCCACTTCACTAATTTTATTTTTTAATAAATTGGTGTCTTTTTCATATCTCTTTTGCAGAGCATCATATCCTTCTTGCAAGATACTGTATCCTTCTTGCACTGATTTCAATTTATTTTCCCATTTATCCTCCAGCTCTCTTTTGAAGTTCTTTATGCAATCTTCCAGAAAGGCCTTTTGAAACGGGGACCAGTGATGGTCGTTGCTGTTTTTTTCTGGATTTTTGTCTAAAGAAACCTCTGTATCTGAGGTCGTTTCTTTGCCTTGATAAAAGCTGTCTATGGTGAGAGCTCTCTTTTGCTTCTTTATCATTTTTTTTTTAGACAGAGTGGATATCTCTTTAAGGTAGGGGGAAAAAAAAAAACCTCGGCTGAAGACGCTTTGCCCTGGGGCACTTCGGCGAGTTGACTTAAGGTGCTGGGCTGGTGGGGGCTAGGACTAAGTCCGAATTACTCCTTAAACAAGGCAAGTCTGCCAGAACACCTGTCCCCAATCAGGGCAGAGTGTCCCGAGTGCCTCAGATAAACTCCAGGTGTTTGGAATTTGGAGTTTGGAGTTTGGAATTTCTTCCACGGTGAGCCGAGCTGAGTCCCACCCTCACTTCCGGCCTGCACAGTTGTCGTCTATTTATCTCTCTGTCCGAGTCCGACTAACCTGATATGAAGTTCTCCAGAGAGCCGTGCCCAAATATTTCTGAGTTCGTTGACTTGAAGATCAGTTCAGAGGCTTATTTTATTGTTGATTTGAGAGAAGATCGGAGGAGAGGCAGAAAGTCACCTTTTCACTCCACCATCTTGGCTCCGCCCCCTCCACTCATATGTTTTGTAAATAAAAAGATTTATTAAAAGAAAAAATAAAATAAAAAAATAAAATATGGCTATTGGTTCCATTCTAATGAAAAGATGCAATGTGATTGTGAATCCCTTTTATGAGAGTAATTATTCATCCTGTGGAAAAAGAATAATGAATTTACTAATCACCGTCATTTGTTTGATCTTCCTTATTAACCAGGAAAGGCTAAAATAGCCTGGAAATCAAAGTCAATCAGGAGGAAGAATGAGTGTTGTTCAGCTGTAACATGCTAGTGGTCCTTTATGGTGTCTACTCGGTGAACCTGAAACGCCCCTCCTCTGCCGACAACTTCAGGAGCCCCTCAAGCTGGTTCATACCAACGCCAAATGGACAGAACTTGCACAAACATTGTGCTTCCTTCCACTCTGACCAAAGGGCTATCAAACTGGGTATACTCTTTGACCTAGCAGCGCCACTATTGGGTCTGTATCCCAAGGAAATCATAAAGAAGGGAGAAGGACCTACATATGCTAAAATCTTTGCAGCAGCTTTTTTGTGGTAGCAAAGAATTGGAAAAGGAGTGGATGCCCATCAATTGGGGAATGGCTGTACAAATTGTGGTATATGGAATTAATAGAATATTATTGTTCTATAAAAATGATGAACAAGCTGATTGTAGAAAGGCCTGGAAAGATTTACATGAACTGATGCTGAGAGAAATGAGCAGAACCAGGAATACATTATACATAATAACAAGATTGTGTGATGATCAACTATGAAAGGTTTGGTTCTTCTCAGTGCTTCAGTGATCCAAAGCAATCCCAATAGACTCTGGCCAAGAAAATACGATCTGTATCCAAAAATTGAACTATGAAGATTGAATATAAACCAACACATGCTATGTTTGCCTTTTTTTCTGGTTTTTTTCCCTCCCATGGTTTTTCCTTTTTATTCTGATTTTTTTCTCCCAACATGATTTATAAAGCAATGTGTATTAAAAATAAAAAAAAAAATTTAATTTAAAATATAATTTAAAAAATTATGATTCCAGGTACTCTGTATTCCTCCTTCTCTCTTGCTTCCTTTTGTTGTAAAACCCTATAAATCACTTCCTAAACCCCCAATATTTAGAGCAGAAATACAAGTTTACTTTTCCCACTACCATGTACTGTATTTGCACAATAAACAGTTCTGGGTTTTGTACTTGTACTGTATCTCTGTTCCCTCTGCTCAGGCAGATATTCTACCCCAATTAATCATTCTGTCACAATTAATCAATGCTAACCAGAATTTTATTGCAATTCTTTATAGTTTATACTTTCACCAATGTATGTAAACAATTATCTCCTTTTCTTTTTCTTTCTAATTTAAAGCTCTTCAGATTATATTTGTAACACTCCAGGAAAAAAAAAAACATTCTTGTCAGCTTTCTTTATGCATTATCCCTCCCTTTCTGGGAGCTTGTTGTTTTGCTATATTAAATTAGAAATAGACCAGAAATTAATGGATCAATGGTGACGCAAAAAATAAGACATTTTCAAAACTGTTCACCGTGACCAGATTGGAATTATTATAATTATTTGGGGGAGGTAAGTTTAACAGTATATAATCTCTTAACCTAATTTATTGCTGAATGATTATAATCACCATTATATCAATAGACAGAAAAAGCATACAACATTCAGCATTCATTTTTGTTTGAAAAACTCAAAATCATAGGATTGAAGAGACCATTCCACAGTAACATCCAAAGCCTGACTGGCAGAGAGAGCATTCACATGATCAGTAAGGGAATCACACAGGAGGTTTGCCTCTGGAAAGAATTAGAGCTTCCCTGAGCCTCTAATATTGCTTTTCTTTGTGCTACTTATAGCGAGAAGAGAAGAAAAGAGGAGAGAAAAGGAGAGGAAAAGAAAGGAAAGGAGAGGAGGGGAGAGAATAAGAGAGGAGAGAAAAGAGGAGAGAAAAAGAGAGAGAGGAGAGGAGAGAAGGTAGGGGAACAGGGATAGGGCAGAGGAGGAAGAATTATTTCTTAAATGAAGCTCAAATCTGAGCAAATTTGAGAACACCAAAAATTTCAGGGTTCATTTCAGCATCGATCCCACGGGAACAGGTCCTGGTCCAACCCCGCCAGCTTCTCTTGGTACAGCTTGTTGAATTTTTCCATCTGGGTCACTGTGAAATAATTTTTCCACTCTCCACAGATTCCTGCCATGCAAAAAGAGTGCAACATGGTCTGGAAATGGGTCTTTTGATGATCATTTTTCCATCCCGTTCTCCCTCCCTTCTCAACCCTGTAAGGAGATATTTGGTGGACCTTTAGCGACTGACGTTTATGGCTTCCCCTGCCCCCAGTGAGCGATTCTTTTCATCGTTCATCATTCAGGGAGTATGGGTGATAAGTCTGCCTGATCTCAGTTAACCTAGTTTCTTTTCCTCTTCTTGTTTTTTCTGGGAGTTTTTCTTGGATTCTTGGGCAGCCTACATAGATACATGACATGATCTATAGCCTAAATGGAGGAAATTTGTTGGCTGCCTTCTCTGTTTTGGGATTCACAACCTCTCTGATACAATTTCTGGGGTGCCTAGATTTCTGCTGGGGTGGGGCAAGAATTGCCCTATTTAAATCCCATTTCTTCCTCACCTTTTCTCATCAGCAGCTTTTGGGAAGATTTTATATTTTCATTTGGCTCATTATTTTCCAGTCTATGCTTTTTCATAGCTTCAAAGGAGACGTTCTCTAGGACTGAGTTTATTTCTTCCTCACTCAACTCCTTTTTCAAGAATCCACAAATCTTCTCCACATTGGCCTTAAGATCCTAGGAGAAAACATCACACTCTAAAATTCTGAGGCAGGAAGAAAGGACAAAGGAGAAACCAAAATGAGAAAAGGGAAGAGGAAGAGGCAGATAATAAGTGCAGAAGGGGTGAGAGTCGGAGGTGGAAAAAAAGTATTCAGGAAACAGAAGCAGATTTAGGAGAAATAGAGAGAATGGAGAGCCTTATGGGAAGATCTGAGGGGAAGAGAAAAAAGACAGTGCAGGGGGAAGAGGAATTGGAGGCTGGAGGCAGAGCAGGAATTGAATGGAGGGGAAAAGGAGAGGGAGATCTGGAGCGAGAGTGGGAAGGGAATTAAGCAAGGAAGGAGGATTTGGAGGGAGCACAGAGAAGGGGAAGAGGAAGTGAAAGTAGAGGTTATGGTTAATGGATGAAGACCTCGTGGGGGAGGAAGAGATAGAGACAGAAGGGAAGAAGAAGAAAAGAAAATTAGATAAAGAAAGAAAGAAATAGGAAGAAGCTCCGGGATTTTTTTAGCAGGCATTTGAAGTTAAATAACTCACCCAGAGTCATACAGCTAGTAAATGCTAAGTGTCTAAGACTGGATTTGAACTCAGCTCCTCCTGATTCCAGGACTGGTATTCTAATCCACTGAGCCATTGAGTTGCCCTCCAACTTTTTTTACTTTTTTTTTCTGGAAGATTTGGAGGAAAAGAGAAAGGAGGAGAAAATAGGAAGAAAATGTGGAGAAAAGGAGAGAGAAAATGAATGGAGAGATGGAAGGAAAGAAAAATAATGTTTAAAACAAGGAAGAACAGGAGGGAAAGAAAGGAAGAAAAAATAGTAAGAAGATATGGATGGAAAATCATGAAGAGATAGAAAGAAAAAGAAAGGAGAGGGGAAGAAAGAAAGGAAGAGAAAAAAGGAAGAAAAGTAGAAAGTGGAAGGTTAAGGGATGATGAGTGATGGTAAAGTAGGAAATGCATATAATCAGGAGGATGGGAAGTGGGTGGGGAGAAGAAGGAGAGAGAGAAGAGTTAGACAAAATAAAGAACAGAAGATTAGCAAAAGAGGGATGGAGAGGAGAGGGCAAGAGAACTTTAAGGAAATAAAAAAATGAAGGAGAAAGAATTAGGCAAAGAGGAGGAGAATAATCAAAAGAAGGAGAAAAGGGAGGAACAGAACCAGAAAAATGCAGGAAAGGAAGAAGAGAAGACAGGAGGGAAAGTAGACATGGAGAATGAGTAAAGGAAAGCCCAAGGGGCTCCTGGGGAGAAGAATGAAGTCCTTCTCAATAGGGACCATGGGAGCTCCTCTCACCAGGTCACAACCTGCACTCAAAGCATCAGCATCATGTGGCTGGCCCAGGGAGAGCATATGGACATATGGATGGGTCCTTGAAAGAACTCTTGCCAATGGACCCAGAGCTGGCAGGGACTGAAAAGCACACTTACTGTTTTTGCAAGTAAGTTACCCCAGTTTACTTTGGGGTCTTCGGAGCCAAGCACAATCTGACCTCTCTGAATTGGAACTCCTGCCTCCTTGATCTTTGTCAGCTCCTGGGGTGATGAATGGGCTGGCACCTTGGGCTGACACTCTAGCTCTCTCCCTGAAAAGTGGGGCCTCTCTTTCTCCCAGAAGTTCCTATCCGCTTTCCCCTCAATCTTTGACCTGAGGGCCCCTCGCCTCCCGCATTTGGATATCCTCAGCCTCTACCCCCTGATTGTTAGGGAGTCCTGGCTCTGTCTGTGAACAGAACAAGCTCTGGGGTAAAAAGAACTAGCCTCAACTGGAGGCTGGTTTCCTTTCCATTGGCTGCCAAGCCTTTTTTCTCTCGTGCCCTCCATTCACTCTCCTCCTAGTTCTCTTTCTTTCCTTTGTGTGGCTTTGAAAAATCTGCTTCTGCTGCTTTTCATGGGACCATGATGCACTCAGAGGAAATGCCCTGTTGAGCCTCCAACCCAAAGGCTGCCCCAGCCAAAGGGATCAAGTTTGAGGGAAGTTCTCCCGGAATCCGGGTTGAGTGTACTGTACCACCAGCTGCCTGGAAGACCAGTATTCTGGGATGGAAGAGACGTGTCTGGGAATGAGATGGAAGAAGAATGGAAAGGGAGAAGGGAGCTGGACTTTGAATGGCAAACAGAGCTTTGGGGGTGTTCCCTGGAGGCAGTGGGAGAAGTCTCCTTCTCCTCATGCTCATTCTCCTTGACCTTTTTGCAGGCTGGTCGGTCACTCTGTCCTGTCTAGATTTATTGGACATCCCTCTCTCCTGGCTCTCTTCCTATCCCTCTAACCATTCCCTCTCTACCTCCTCACCTGCCTTTTCCTGCAGGTCGTTCCCTCTGACTCGAGGGGTCTCTCCTCTTCCCTCCCTCTATACCACTTCATCTGGTGATTTCACTGGCACTGGTGGGTTTAATTACCATCTCTATGGGGGTGATTCTCCAATCTCCGCTGCTGCAAGCTCTCCACTCTCTCACATCTCTACTTCCTCTCAGACACCTTGAATTGCATGCCCAGGAGACATCTTAAACCAAATCGGCCCCAGCAGAACTCATCTTTCCTCCAAAAACTGCCTCAGTTCCTACCTTCCCCATTTCTATAAAGGGGAACACAGTTCAGTTCTCCCAACCAAGCTCCCAATCTAGGAGTCTCCTTTGCTCACCTCCCATCTCCCCCTCCTTGTGTCCAGGCTGTTGTCAAGGCCTGTTGACTTCTTCTCTGGAACAGCTCTCAAATACTCCCCCTTTCCTCCTCTGACAGCATCATCATTCTGATTTAGGGCCCTATCCCTCGGATTCTGAACTACTGCAATTAGGGCTGGGGTAGGGTCTGCCTGCCTCAAGCTTCTCCCCACTTCCTCCAGTCAGCTACCAAGGGATTTTTCTCAAGCACCAATCTGCTCAATAAACTTTAATGGCTCCCCATTATCTCCAGGATCAAATCCCAAATGCTCTGTCCTTCAAAGCCCTTTCACAACCTCCCTCCCTGCCTCCCTCCCTCTTTCCAGTCTTTTCCCACTTTATTCCACAGCACGATCCAATGACACTGGCTTCATGATTGTTCCATGAAGAAGATCCTCCATGTGTTGAGCATCCTCCCTGGCTATCCTGCAGATCTACAACACTAGCCCTCTGCTCTGGTTACTGATCTCCCTGGTTTCCTTTTGAATCCCAACTAAAATCCCAACTTTCACTAGCCAGCCACCTTTAATTCTCGTGTTTTCTCCCTGTTTAATGTCTCCAATTTATCACACACACACACACACATATGTGGGGTATACAAAAATACAGTTCCTGTCCTCAAGGAATTCCCACTCTAATGGGAGAGAAAATATAGACAAAGACTCTGTACAAACAAGCTCTCCAGACATAGATAGATATACACAATCTATATACATATGCATGTACAGAAACATACATGTACTCATAACTCTTTGCCTCAGTTTCCTCATCTGTAAAATAAGATGAGAAGGAAATGGCAAACCACTCGAGCATCTTTGTCAAGAAAGCTCCAAATTAATAATAATAATAATAATAAAAGAAAGCTCCAAATAGGGCCATGAAGAGTTGGACACAACTACCTGACAAAAAAGAAAATGTTTATTGATTGACTGAGACAACACCATGCATGGAAAAGATATACACAAGATAAAATGGAGACAATTGACAATTTAATAGGAAAGATGAAAAAAGAAAGAGATGGAGACCCTACCTGATGAAGTTCCTCATAAGTTAGAAACAAGAACTTCTCGGAATCTCTCATGGGCAGCCATCCTTTGATGTGGTCAAACCAGGATCCATACACCACTGGAAGGGAATTGGGAAGGAGAGGTGGGAGCCCAGTCATTTCTGTTTCAGATTCACAGGGTGCTTACTCTATCCTGAAGGGTGATGGGAGTGGGAATCTAGGACAGAGAATTAAGTTCTGCTCTCACATGACAGATAGTCCAGGGTGTGACATAATTCCCAGACCCAAAGAGATGTCTCCCAAGAGAAGGCTAGCTGGGAGAAGGGCCATGAGAAAGACACAGAGCCAGGTGCCAACTTCAGCCTGAGGAAGCTCAGCAAGAACATGAAGGACATGTTAGAATGGGCTCCCAGCCTTGAAGTTAGGCTTTTGAGACTCTGTTCCTCAGAAAGAGCCTTCGATCCAGAAATCCTGGGCTCAAATGCGGCCAGTTCTCCCAATTTCTTAGTTAAATAAGCTGGAGACAATCACTTGCCCAGTCTGGATCCTCTCTGCTCTAACATGTCATCCCTGCTAAATGTCATCCCTGAGCAAGTGGAAGGGCACAAATAAAACAGGAGGTTTTGTTTTTATTTCAAGGAGCATGGGGAGGAAAAAGAGAAAGGGGAGAAGAAAGAAGTTTACCATCTGATTCTGCCTTTCTTCCCTCACTCACCATTTCCTTGCAGGAAGCTCTCAAAGAAATTCTCAAAAATTAAGTATGAAGGGGGAAATGGAAACTGATTGAGGAAATGGTAAAAAGACACGACGATGTCCCGTGGGTTCCTGGCAATATAAATCATCTGAAAGAGAAATTAGGAAGAGAAGGAGCAGAAAAAGAATTTAGACGACAACCGGAAGAAAGATCAAAATCCGTGAAATAGTACAGATGTGACCTGGAGTACTGACTACATTGAAACAATCTGTATTAAAAAAAAAGAAAAGAAAAAAAGCAATTTTATACAACTTAGTTACATGGGTTTTTGTATTTTCCTTGAAGGAATTGTGAAAACAATTTTTGTTAAAGAAAAAATAAAAGAAACCTTGAAAATCCAGTTCAGAAAATGGGCTTCTTCTACCTCATGTTTTAATGACACGATTTCCTGCCAGATGTGGGGAGTGTTGGACATCCTCTGAAGCACGTATCTGTGACATCGTGTGGCTCTTGGGACGTCATGTAGTCATTAGACTATTGCTGTGAAAAGTATCCAGACTGTGGCCTGAGCCCATAGTGATTTAGAAAAAATCAAACTAACTCAAGTATTGTTTCATCCCAGGAACTGAAATCGGTTCTGTCTGCTTGCCCTAGCTAAGCTTTCCTTCCTTTGTTACAGAAATGAAATGGTCGGGACTAACTAGGAGACATGATGCATTGTGAAATTTGTTTGGAGAAGGGAGTAGTATCTGGCTAAAAATACCCAGGAAGACCGTATCTCATGCGTTAACTGCCTGCTTCTTGGATTGTTTCTTCATTTAAGTTGATATAGTGATCTGCAAGAAACTTAAGTCTTCTCAGTGTTGAAGAAATACCCATTATTGTAAATAAAAGTTTTAATTTAAAAAAAAAGAAACTTAGTCTTCATGTTAAGGATATTGTTTATCATTGTGTTGTGAATAAAAATAGTGTTTTCAGACAAAAAGAATACTGGTTATTTGTGGTTGTTATTGTTCAATTGTTTAATCACGTCTGACCCCATTGGGGTTGTTTTGCCAAAGACGCTGGTGTGGTTTGCCATTTGGTTCTCTAGCTAATTTTACAAATGAGGAAACTGAGGCAAGCATGTTTAAGTGATTTGCCCAAGTGACCTAGCTAGTAAGGATCTGAGGATGGTTTTTAAGTCATGAAGATGAATTTTTCTGACTTCGGGCCCAGCACTCTAGCCACTGTCCACCTCATTGTCCCAATGCTCACTATGACATTTAAAAAAAATGGCTTTCTAGTTTCTGCCTCGAGATTTCTGAGAGAAGAGACCCCACTGCCTCTTGAAGAAGCCTGTTTTTTTTGTGTCAGGAAGTAGTTTCTGACATCTAGCTTCAATTGGATAATTTACAACCTGTTCCTCTGGAGCCCTCCAAGGCTCTTCCAATACTGAAAGAAAATCTGCTGTCTCTCTGGAATACTGCCCTAGTCCTCCTGAGCCCCCTCCTCAGCCTCCTCAATTTCTGCCAAATTTGCCCTTCTCCAGGCCAATCTCTGGCAAACCTTCCAACCTATCCAACCCAGCTTCATACTTTCACCTCCTCCCCCTTCCCTTCTCCTTTCTCTCATGCCCTTCTGCCAACTATTCTCCACAGAGTCTTTGCCCTGGGCTGCCAGAGGGGAAAAAGAGCAACGACTGGTCCGAGGGGATGATCAGGAAGATGATTAGGGTGGGAGGCAGAGAGTTTTCTTTGTCTGCCTCGTCTCCTCTCCTAGGTATACTGCTCTAGCTTCTGGGGGTCTTATGTACTCACCTTGGCCTTGCTGTTAAAATAGGACTTGGGGAAGAGATGGATGGGGAGATGGGAAGTGAAGAGCCTTGGGTCATCCTTGTTCTTGATTATTTCAAAGCCATGTTTCATCTCTATCCAGGGAGAACGTTTCCAGCACGGGACAGATTTGACCCAAGCGGGGTCCCCATTTGAGAAGATCAGACTGAGGATATCTATCATCCAGTGGGTTCCTGAATAGAAGAAAAAAGAGGGGGAGTCTCGTGAACATTTCATTCATGGAATCATGGACACTGGGAGGGAGGAGATCCCACAGAGGAACTGAGGCAGCCTGTATTGGAGCAAATCAATGAAAGGCTTCCAGGGAGGGAAAGAGGGAAAGAACTGCCCAGTTTTACTTGGGACAGGGCTACTTGCCAGGAAAATTTCCCGACCGGATGCTCAGATTTCCCCGGAAAGTTGAATGCACACATCAAATAGTAAGTGATCATTCGATGATTTTGGGGGTGCTTGCTGATCTCGGGCACTTGCTGAATGAATGTCTGATGCCAAAAAGAAGGCCCAAACAGGGCTTCTCCCCAGGGGACTCATAGTCTGAGGTGTGAGGTGACAGGTGACTAAGTCAGGTCATAGAAAACCCCACAGAGTGGAAGGAAATCTCGGAGAGGAGGGCACTGGCAGTTGGGGGTTTCAGAGGGGGCTTCCCGCAGAAGGCGGTCTTGCAGGGAGCTTGCCTGGGGGAGGTGAGGGAGGAGAGCCGCAGCCCGAGCCAAGGCCAGGCTTCCAGAGCGGAGCAGAGCTGGGGATCCCCGATTGCCTGTTGCAGGGCTGGGCCGTGGGATGGCATCTTGTGAAATGTGGCAGTGCTGGGTCTCCAGGGAAGCCTTCACTAGAGACACCGGACATGGCGACAGCTGGTGGGACTGGAAGGGGAAGGCTCCGTCCTGGGCCGGAGATAAGGCTTCTAACAAGGGGTGGGGATGGGAAGAACATTCTGGGCTGGGGGAAGGAGGGCAACATGGGGCATCCCTACGGGGGAAGGGGCAGAAGGGTTGGCTTATAATACGGGGGCCTGTGGAGCCCGCTCTGTGCCAAGTCTGGGGCCGTGGGTTCTAAGACTCGCTCCACAGCTCAGCTGCAAGCTCGCTTGGACTCTCGCCTCCCCTGGAGCGCTGGCGGCTGCCTGGCTTCTAAATCCCTCCCGAGCCTTGCCACATTTGCAGTCCTTTGCACCCGATCCCATCCTTGCCCGCCATTAACACCCTTTCCTCACCACTTCCAGGCATCCTCTCTGAGGGACCTTCCCTTGTCTCACCAATGGCTCCAGGCTTCCTTCGAGGCTCGCCAAGCACCTCCGCCATGCTACCGCTGTCCCTCGGCTGGCTTACTCCTCCTTGCCCTCTGGCTTCAAAGTCGCCTCCTCCATAGACTCCTCGAGGGCAGGAATCCCTAACTTTTCTCTGTACCCCCACAACTGACCCGGTGCCTGGCACGTGAGGTCGGTTGGTGGGTTGTAGACCTTCTCTATGTTAGAGCTGAGTTCCGGGGTGTCCAACAGCGAGCCTGTGACTGCTCTGAGAGCGGGCCAGCCTTGGGTGGGTTCCCTACATGTGCCTGAATCCCATTGGTTCTGAGCCCCTCCGCCCGGCACTCTCTCTGATGGGGGCATGCCAGGCTGGGTGCTCCGTGCCCCACATTTCCAAGTTCTCCAGAAACCTCCAGCGGCCTCGGATTGATTTTTCTGACTACCACGTGAGGTCCCCCATAAAACAGCCCTTTTGGCAAGCAGACATTTGGCACTAAAACAGCATGGCTAGTGAAGCTGGAGAAAGGGTCTTAGTTTTCGGGTACCCGACCTGCACCTTCTGAACCTTCCTGAGACAATTCAAATAGCAGCCATCCAGCTTCCCAGCGTGGTGCTGATGGACTGTCCGGCTGATGGACTGTCCGGCTGAAGGACTGTCCGACTGATGGGCTGTCCGGCTGGTGGGCTGTCCGGCTGATGGACTGTCCAGCTGGTGGGCTGTCCGACTGATGGACTGTCCGGCTGGTGGGCTGTCCGACTGGTGGGCTGTCCGACTGGTGGGCTGTCCGACTG
>JAJPUD010005686.1:6604-22955 GCA_023553655.1 Myrmecobius fasciatus | reverse complement strand
TGGGCTGTCCGACTGGTGGGCTGTCCGACTGGTGGGCTGTCCGACTGGTGGACTGTCCGACTGATGGACTGTCCGGCTGATGGACTGTCCGGCTGATGGACTGTCCGGCTGGTGGACTGTCAGACTGGTGGGCTGTCCGGCTGGTGGGCTGTCCGACTGGTGGACTGTCCGACTGGTGGACTGTCCGACTGATGGACTGTCCGGCTGATGGACTGTCCGACTGATGGACTGTCCGGCTGGTGGGCTGTCCGACTAGTGGACTGTCCGACTGATGGACTGTCCGGCTGATGGACTGTCCGGCTGAAGGACTGTCCGACTGATGGGCTGTCTGGCTGGTGGGCTGCCCAGCTGATGGGCTGTCCGACTGATGGGCTGTCCGACTGATGGGCTGTCCGACTGGTGGACTGTCCGACTGATGGACTGTCTGGCTGATGGACTGCCCGGCTGATGGAGTGCCCGGCTGGTGGACTGTCCAGGTTCCCCAGGTATACAGCCATGGGGTCAGCACAAGGGCTCTGTGGCTCTTCCATTGGGAGTCAGTCTAATCTGTCTTCTCTCCCCCACACTTTCTTTCAGAGTCTCCCAGACACTGAGCTAGCTCTGGCAGTGTGGGAGTCAGTCTCATGATCAATGTGCACCTCCCTGGAGAGTACACTGCCAAGGTAAGTGAGCTCCTCCACAGCATCCAAGCTTTCTCCATTTGTATTACTGTTGGCTCTACACATGACTAGTGTGGCGCTGGCCGATGGAGCCTCTGATTGGTGTTAATTATTAGGACAATTTAGCATAAGCAGCGGAGAATTGATCCCCGCTGCTTCTTAAATGTTGGTTGCTTGTCTTGCCTTGCCTCCAAAAGGTGGAAGGCCCACCCAGGAGAAAGTTGATTTTGGATCTCATGATCTGAGACCTGGATATGGAGGAACAACAGAAAGCTCCCCCCTTATAGCTTCCTTCTCCCCCTCCCAGTTCCCCATGCTGCTCCTTACCTGACTTGGGGTAGGTCATTATGATGACATCTTTGTCCCGAACCTCAAACTCGTCCCTCATTTTTTCAATGGCCCTGACATTCTGGATTGTCTGAATGAAGGGGACCCCCTTCACAAATACGAATAGGTCCAAATCTTCCATGAAGGCTGACCTCGCCTGGCTGGGGGACTGATCTGTCTGGGGTTCTTCTCCCGGCCTCCGTCTCTGGGGCTCGGGCTCGTTACAGAGAGAGAACCACAGGTCCGTTTGGTGCCCACAGATCAGAATGAAATCTTTAAACAGCTTAGAACACCCAACTGTACCTTAGGAGGATGATCAAAGCTAATGACTCTGAATCCCTGAGGCCTTCTGGCAAGAACACCCTGAACAAGAAAAACACATATTAACTAAATGAGCCAGTTTGGATGCCATATGTGTACCTTCAAGAGAGCAGGAGGAGGATTCTGAAAGATGGTGGAGAAGAAAATCCCAAGATTTTCCCCACAAACAAAACAAAATTGCACCTGGGGGTGAACATAGAAATAAAACTTAGGGCAGAGCAGGAGTCCTTCTGGGATTACCCAAAAAGACCAGAAGAAAGACTCCAGGACCAAGGATTAGCCTTCCCCATAAACACCTCCTAACTCCACAGAAACAGCAAGTGGGTAGCCCTGGAGCTAGCTGGTTCAGAAATAGCTTCAGCCCAACCCAGACAGCATGGAGAGGTAGGGGTCTGGGTCTGAGAAGCAATCTCAGCTGATAAAAAACACCAGGCTCAGCTGAGCTGCTGAGACACAGCCAAAAGTCAGAAGGAACCAGCCCAAGCCTGGCACATGCAGAAGCGCTGGGGCAGGGAAACTGCTGGCTGTGGGCACTTACATGGGGGTAGAGTTATGGGTTTAGGGTTCTAGAGCTGAAGTGAAGCTAGAAGCACCCCCGCATCCCAGGACTAGAGCTGGTTACCCTGAGAAGTTGTAATTTTTAAAAATGAGCAGGTTAAGGAGAAAGAACCCAACCATAAGAACTTGTGGGAATAGGAAAGACTAATGTTTATCTTCAGAGGAGGTAAAAAATAAACACTTTCTTAACCCAAAGAGATCTTCCCAGAAAGAATTTGCAGAGAAACTCACAAAAGACTTCAAAAATCAAATCAGAGAGATTGAGGGAAAACTTTTTTTAAAATGGCCCAAGAAAAATGAGATCCCGTAAAGAAAGCCAACCAACTACAAAAGGAGATCCTGAGTCTTAAGGAAGAAAAGCAGTCTTTAAAAATTAGAATTGGGCAAGGGGAAGCCAGGGAAGCTTTAATAGATCAAGGAATAACAAAATAATGTATAAAGAATGAAAAAAACAGGAGAGAGTGTGAAACATCTAATAAGAAAAACAACAGATCCAGAGAATAGATCAAGAAGAGAAAATAGAAGAATTATTAGACCTGAAAGCTATCACCAAACAAACTTTGACACAATAATACAAGAAATAAAGAACATTGTCCTAAAGTGACAGAATAAGAGAGGAAAGTAGAAATAGAAAAAAATCCACCAATCATCACCTCAAAGAGATCCTATTAGGAATATACATAGAAATGCTATTGCTAAATTTCAAAACCCCCAGATCAAAGGGAAAATTTTACAAGAAACAAAAAAAAAATCAAATATACCGGAGCTACAATTAGAATTGCACAGAATTTATCAGTAGCTACATTAAAAGACTAAGGTCCTGGAATATTACATGTTGACAGTCAAAAATATTATATTCAGCAAAATTAAACATACTACTGAACAAAAAAAAGGGAACTCAATGAACTTGCAGGGTTTTCAGGATTTTGTTTGAAGCAAATCTGAACTCAATCGAAACTCTAACAAGGAGGAAGTTCAAGGGAGAAAGACAAACTGTTTGTTTTATATATGGAAATATAAACCATATCTCTAAGATTACCATCAGTTGGGCAGCTAGGTGGCGCAGTGGATAGAGCACCAGCCCTGAAGTCAGGAAGACCTGAGTTCAAATCTGGTCTCAGACACTTCCTAGCTGTGTGACCCTGGGCAAGTCACTTAACCCCAATTGCCTTAGCAAAAAGCAAAAAAAAAAAAAAAAAAAAAAAAAAAGATTAACATCAGTTAATCCAAAAGAAAGGTTGGGGTAGAGCTGAGTATGAACTGACTCTAAAAAGCAAAACTATCTAGGAAAAGGGAAAAATAGTAATTATGTTACACAAATGAAGAGCAGAAGAAGAACCAAAATAGAGATATTTGATGGGGAGAAGGAGGATTGGTAGTTCTGAAACCTACTCCCATCAGGAGCGGGTTAAATTAGGAACAATACACACACACAAATATATGCACATACTATATCTATACCCTTCGTGTGTTTGTCTGTGTGTGTATACACACATGAAGGATATAGCAATCTCAAAACCTAGAAAGAAATAAATAGGGGAGGAAATAGGATAAGATGGGGTATTGAAGGGTATGGAGATTTATAGCAATGGGACAAGGTGTGTAGATTAGTAGGAAATGAATAAAAAGAGAGGGAAATGGTGGAGGAGAATATAAGGGAGGAATCCATGGTAGAGAGAGGTTAAATAATAGCAAGTTAAGGAGTAGAACTAAAGCAGTAGAGTTAGCAGCGAGAGGAAATAAGAGATATACATAAACTCAACAACAAGTAGAATTTATTGGAAAATTTTTATTAGAAAACTTATTAGAAAATTAGAAAAAATTTATTAGGAAAAAAAGTAGGACTAAATTAATCATTGATTTCAGACAAAGTCAAACAAAGATTCAATCAAGGGAGAAATCTATATTATATGTCAGCCATATTAATATTATTTTAGATACATGTCTATGTATGTGTAAATGCATATATATATATATCTGTGTGTATAGACATGTATATAAATACAAACATGGATACAGGTGTGAGTATGTGTGTGTATACATACATACATACACACACATATATGTTAATTTAAGTTATGGATATATATATATATAAGTTAAGCATGGATATATATACATATATGTGCACTTTTCACTTTATTCTTAAGATATTCTTAAGAATAAAGTGAAAAGTGCACAGTGGAGGACAAAAGAATAATCTTCAAGGAAGCAAAGAAAAGATGGACAATCATGGATATGATGTCTTCTATTATTACATATGCTTTCTTGAAATGGAAATTTATTCTTACTTATTTTGAATCCTTTCTGATGTTCTGATAAGCACATGACAATGTTTTCTGCTTGTTTGTTTTCTTTTTCTGTCATTTTTTCTAGTTTTATATTTAATTTTAAATAAATAATTTTTTAAAAAAGATTGCTGAAGGACTATCACAACCAAGTCTGGTTGTTTTGACTCCAAAGGCAGAGGGGGAGGGGATTAAAAGGTTGATTTAGGCAAGATATCCAGAAATATTTCCTTAAGACTAGAATCACGGCTATTGCTTATCGTTGATATATTTAAACAATATGTTATTTTCCCAATCACATGTAAAATAATCTTTGCATTTTTAAAAACTTACAATAGTATTTTATTTTTTCTAATTACTCGTAAAGATAATTTGTGACAAAATTTTCTTCCTTCCTTCTTCCCCTTTTCTTCTCTAAGATGGTAAGCAATATAAATATGCAAATCATGTAAAATGTATTCTGGTATTAGTCAAGTTGTGAAAGAAAACCAAAAAAAGCATAATGGAAAAAGGCAAGTAAAAAGGAATATGATTTAATGTGGATTCAGACTCCATCAGTCATTCATAAATAATCATACAATATTGCAGTTATAATGCTTTCCTGATTCTGCTTACCTCACTTTGTGTCAGTTCATGTAAGTCTTTCCAGGTTTTTCTTTATGTTTCAATAGTATTTTATTTATTCAGATACATGGAAATATAATTTTCAACATACATTTTTGTAAAACTTTGTGTTCTCAATTTTTCTCCCTCCCTCCTTTACCTCCCCAAGACAACAAGAAATCTGATACAGTTTAAATATGTGCAACCCTTTTAGTCATATTTCCAGATTTGTCATGCTGTGCAAGAAAAAAACAGATCAAAAGAAAAAAAAACATGAGAAAGAAAACAAACACACAAAAAGGCGAACATTCGATTCTTTGATCCACATTCAGTCTCCCTAGTTTTCTCCCTGGATATGATTGGCTTTTTCCATCCTAAGTCTATTGGAATGGTCTTAAGTCACCACATCGTGGGACAAGAGCCAAGTCCATCACAGTTGGTCATCACATAATCTTCTTCTACAACAATAATAGTCTATAACATTCGTATACTATAACTTATCCAGCCATTCCCCAGCTGATGAGCATCCACTCAGTTTCCAGTTCCTTGCCAATATAACAAGCAATATACAAGCATTTTTGCACATCTAGGTCCTTTGCCTTTATTTATTATCTCTTTGGAAACAAACCCAGTAGTGAGACTGCTGGATCAAAAGGTATGTGCAGTTTTACAACTCTTTGAGTTTAGTTCCAATTTGCTCTCCAAAATGGTTGAATCAGATCACAACTCCACTAACAATGCATTAGTGTCCCAGTTTTCTCACATCCTCTCCCACATTTATCATCTTTTCCTGTCATCTTAGCCAATCTGAGAGAGATGAAGTGATACCTCAGTGTTGTCTTAATTTGCATTTCTCTACTCAGTAGTGATTTGGAACATTTTTTTCATATGACTAGAAATGGCTCTAATTTCTTCATCTGAAAATTATTTGTTCATATCCTTTGACCATTTATCAATCGGGAAAAGATTTGTATTCTTATAAACTTGGGCCATTTCTTTATATATTTTAGATATGAAATCTTTTTTTAAATTTTTTTTATTTTATTTGCATAACATATGTGTGGGTAATTCTTCAACAATAACCCTTACATAGCTTTCTGTTACAAATTTTTCCCCCCAACTCCCCACCCCTCCCCTAGATGGCAGGATATCCACTACATGTTAATTATGTTAAAATATTGGCAAATCGAATATATGTATACATATTTCCAAACTTATCATTGTTGTGCAAGAAAAATCTTATCTACACAAACGATATATCAGATAAAGGAAACACAATGTAAGCAAACATCAATCAAGGAGTATGAGAATGTTATGTTGTGGTCCACATTTCACATCCCTCTCTCTGGGTGTATATGGCTTTTTTCAGTGAACAATTGGAGGTGGTTTGAAACATTTCATTGTTGAAGAGAGCCATGTCCATCAGAATTGATCGTCATATAGTACTGTTGTTGTCGAGTATAATGATCTCCTTGTTCTGCTCATTTCACTCAGCATCAGTTCATGTAAGTCTCTCCAGGCCTCTCTGAAATCATCTTGCTGGTCATTTCTTACAGAACAATAATATTCCATAATATTCATATACCATAATTTATTCAGCCATTCTCCAATTGAAGGGCATCTATTCAATTTCCAGTTTCTAGCCACTACAAAAAGGGCTGCCACAAACATTCTTGCACATGTGGGGCCCTTTCCTTCCTTTATGATTTCTTTGGGATATAAGCCCAATAGAAATGCTGCTGGGTCAAAGGGTATGCACAGGTTGATAACTTTTTGAGCATAGCTCCAAATTGCTCTCCAGAATGGCTGGATCCGTTTACAGTTCCACCAACAATGCATCAGTGTCCCAGCCCTCCCACATCCCCTCCAACATTCATCATTAACTTTTCCTGTCATTTTAGCCAATCTGACAGGTGTGAAGTGGTACCTCAGGGTTGTCTTGATTTGCATTTCTCTGATCAATAGTGATTTGGAGCACCTTTTCATATGACTATAAATAGTTTTAATTTCATCCTCTGAAAATTGTCTGTTCATATCCTTTGACCATTTATTGATTGGAGAATAGCTTGATTTTTTATAAATATGAGACAATTCTCTATATATTTTAGAGATGAGACCTTTATCAGAACCCTTAAATGTAAAGATGATTTCCCAATTTATTGCTTCCCTCCTAATCTTGTCTGCATTGATTTTGTTTGTACAAAAACTTTTTAACTTAATATAGTCAAAGTTATCTATCTGGTTTTCAATTAAGAGTTCCAGTTCTTCTTTGGACATAAATTTATTCCATCTCCATAGGTCTGAGAGGTAAACTATATTACATTCCTCTAATTTACTTATAGTTAGATATGAAATCTTTATCAGAAATATCATCTGCAATTTTTTTTTCTGTTTTCTGCTTCCCTTCTAATTTTGGCTGCTTTGGCTTTGAATAAATCCTTTTAAATTGAATGTAATCAAAATGATCCATTTTGCATTTCATAAACAAGAGCATTAATTAACACTTTGATCAGATTTTGTGGGAGACACAGTTATAGAATAGTCATGCACAAAAATCCCTGGCTATTTCAAAGCCTTCCAAAGACATAGTCTTGGCCTTTTCAAATATGGCTAGTGTGGAATCACAGAGAAAAAGGTAGAAGAGAGAAAGGAAATCCTTTTCCGAGTTTGTAAAAAAATGATGCTATTATGAATTAATTAGAGACTCAAATTTATAACTGAAATATAATAGCTTTACCGGACATTTTCAAACTATGGCTTGAATGTTTTCTGTAAATACTGAAATATCTTAGTGCATTTTGGGGGGCTTATATCTCATCCCAAAATTAGATACATGTACATAGCACTTAGACCTTTTTTAGCACTCTTTCTCCCCCGGAGAGTAAGTGAGTGCTAAAGTGGGTGTTAAGAAAGTGTCAAGACAGAAAGAAAAAACATAGGTTTGGAGTCTGTATTTTGTAAATTTGTCTGGTGCTTACAAACCACCTATTATGAATTCTTTCCTCCACCTTGGAAAGAAAGAGATCTTTTTCAATCAGGGTATAATTCGAAAATAAGCAAAATTTAATTTGTAGGAGGATGCTTTATTTTTGGCACTGTATTTTAAACTTCTGTGAATGATTTAACAGAACTTAATCATAGGGGTAAATTAGCAGCAAAGTCACTTAAAAGCAACTGAAATAGACTATGCTAGAAATGTAAAAGTTTTGCAATTCATTGATATTACAAAAGAAAAACTGCAAAGGAGAATCTCAATGGAGTATTATGTCGGGATATGATTAGGAAATAAAGATGAGAGGGACCAATAGTGGAAATAAGAGGGTGAAAGGAGAGACACACTTTTGAAGTCTGAAGGGCTTTAAACTCCTGTCTAATTAATTTTGGCATAAAGGTGATTTGTTTAAAAACTATAAAAATTCAAAGTGGAATTGAATCAAAATGATTCCATACTAGTCCCTAATGCAATCAGTCTAAAGTATTGATGGATCAGTGAAGTGGTTTTCAATGGAAAATAATTCTGAAGTGCCTTCGACTACATTTATGTCATTTGACTGGCAATAAGTATTGTTTGATATTTCATAACTCATCATATTATTTGTGATACTGATAGCTTCCTGTTTTTCTTATGGGCAGCTAGTGGGGTCAGGAAGATCTGAATTCAAATTCATAATTACTACCTGTGTGATCCTGGGCAAGCTATTTAACCTTTATTGCCTCATTTCCTCCTCTGTAAAATGGAATATATCAAAGAAGTAAATGGCAAGCCACTCCAGCTGATAGAATTGTTTCCTTGGAAAGGAAACTTAGGAAATTTATCTAAATGCTGTTAAATTATGAATTGAATTATTAGAGAATGTCATTGCAATCTTTAAAAACTGTTCAGTATTTAATTGAGTGTATTTTGCTTTAAAATGAATACTATTAACTTAATCTTTTAGAAGGAAGTCCAAAAAGCTTTGTAAATTCTACTTTCTTTGTGGAGGTCTTTGGGGACTTATTTTGAGGACTTTAGGCCAAGGCCGAGAAAACCCCTAATGGGGTTATGAAGAATGGCACGTGACTCGAAAGACTAAACAACAGCATATAAAATCTGATCAGTTCCGGAAAAGAGGCTGCTGAAAGAACATGGGGAAATTCTGAGATTTCTCCATGAGAAACGAGGACTTCCCACAGGGAAGAGGGGAAGGGGGCTAAAAGATCAATTTATTTTTATCTGGTAGGTCATTTGATCACATGAGAGGCACTTGGGGAGAATGTCAATCTCCAGCGTTCTCATGAGGGGCTTCCTCTCCCTCCCCCACCTCCCCCTGCCACTTTCCTGGGGGCAGTTAGTTATTGGTTTTGTAAGAATAATAATGATAACAAACTTTTATAGCGCATTTACAAACACGATCTCATTTTCTCCTCATAACTTTCTGAGGCAGGTGCTTTTATCATCTCCATTTTACAGTAGAGGAAACTGAGGAAAACAGATGAAGTGACTTGCTCAGGATCTCATGGCTAGAATGTGAGGCAGGATTGGAACTCAGGTCTTCCTAGATCAGCACAATGCCAGACTCATAGTGTGCATTTAATAAATATTTGATTAATTGATCGACTCTAAGCTTAGCCGCTCTATCCATTGGGACAACCAGCTGCCCCTTTAGTCCATGGATGCGATCAGTGTCCATTTAGCCAATTTGAATCTCAGTGTGAGCCACGGATCACCAGGAAAATCACCTTCGGTGCCCTTCATTGATTTTCAATGGCCCCGTATTGTGTGGGCACGGTGCAACAAAGTCAACCACACAGGGATGCATCAGTAAGTACCATCTTTACTAGTGACCAAAGAAGGGTTGGGAAGGGTGCTAGAACAAGGGAAGATGCTGCAGAGGGGGGATGATAGAGCCAAGCTCACAGAGAGATCGAGGTGGGGGGGAATGCCCGAGCAAGGAAGGATCAGAGAGAGCAAATGGTGGGTCCCATTGGATCCTCTTCTGGGCCTCCCCCAGAAGCGCTGTGAGCCGCTCCATCCCTGATGCTCTCATTGTCCCTGGTCTCAGCTGGGGCAGCCTGGGGAGAGAGCAAAGATTCTTCAGCCTGGCCCAGGGGCTTCTCTTGCCCAAACCCTCCCCTCCCCTCCCCTTCTCCCTCCCACCTGCCATCATCCTCTTACCATTTCTCTCTGGCTGGGAGAAGAGCTTTTCTAGGCTTCTCCTGGGGGTGTCCTCAGGGGGCTGGGACAGGAGCAGCCCATCTAATGAAAATTGGGCCCATGAAACACAGTGCTTTACAATTTTGGAGGCTCCAATGCCATCTACAAAGCCAGCTACATCTGCAGCATTTGCCAACCCCCCCCCCCCCCGTTTCTAAAAGTACCCTGGTAACCTGCAAAGCGCTTAGGGTCCCTTGTGGTCCAAAGCCCATTGTCAAACAGAGACCACTTTCACTCACCTATGAAGGACTTTGTAATCTACAAACCCCATTACCGCCTACCCAGACTGCTGTCACCATGGGCCCATTTAAAGTCCTTTACAGTGTGCAAAGTCTCATCACTGTGAGCTAATTGGCCATTTACACGGGCATTCAGGTCCAAGAAGTCAACAACCACTGATGAAACAGTAAGGGTTCCTTGAGATTTGCATAATTACCTTGTTACCATAAACGAGAAGGACCAGATTATGGTCCTCTCACCGAATGGTCAGAGACATCTTATAATCTTGAAAGAGTTTTCCATATTCATGCCCGCCTCCCCACCCCCTGTATCAGTGGATCAGTTGTTACCCAGGGGCCAGAAAAAGAAAACAGCTTGCTGCAGGACACATGGAAAGTTGAGCTGTGACTAAAAGCCAATTCTCCTGGTCTGGCCCTGGCACTGCCCATAGCCTGGGGATCGGGTGAATGTCAGGACTGAGGGGCGGGAGGGGTGGGCAGGGACCAAGAGCCAGGTGAGGGGGTCCAGGCAGATGGGGAGTCTCAGAAACATAGAACCTCAGGGCCGGGAGGAAGCTCTGAGGCCATTGAGTCCAGCTCCTAACATACCTAACAAGTGACCAGGTAGCCTTTGCTACAGCCCTCTAAAGAGGGGAGCCTCCCATGCCATCCCACCTCCCTAATGACCCTTCCTTCATTGTAGCCTGAAACCCTTCTTCCTTGCTGAGCCTGTGGGCAGCTTCCTCTCTCACAGTGCAGCCCACTGAGGCAGTCACAGGCAAGGCAATGGGGGTCTTCTCACTCACCCTTGGCTTCCCCCGGAGCTGTGAGTTCAGGTTCCAGGACTTCCCTCCAAGGTGTCTGATGTTCTCCCCTGGGAAGGTGAATGATCGTAAGACAAGAGAGATTAGCCTGAGAATCTTCTGTCAGATCTTCCTTACAGAAAAGCTACTGGCCAGAACTCGATGCTAATTTTGATATAAAAGATCCGGAAGAAATATAAGGAAATCATTCAGGATTAACTATAAAGCAGAGACTAAAGACAAACTGTTTACTTGTGATATAGGAAAATGTTATTAATATTAGTCATTGTTAATAGTAATTGTAATTTTAAAACTATTACCATAACTAAGGTAGTCTGAAAGAAAGGTTGGGTCTGAGTTGTTTATAATGAGGCGATTTTTTAAAAATTGGTGAAAAAAAAAGGTTAAATGGAGGAATTATCTGATAAAAATATGATATGAAAGGAAGCATTAATACAGAGGAAGCATGTGGGGGTGGAGGGCTGGAAAGTTGGAACCTGACTCTCATCTGGGATGAAGAGGAAACAACATATACATATGAAAAGGTTTAGAAGTCTTCCGAACTTCTGGAGAGATGAGAAAACTGGGGGGGCAGAGTCAGTTGGGTGGGACTTTTAGAAGGGTTGTTGATTAAGATCTGGAGGATGGGGTAAATCGATAAGGGAGACACTTTTAAAAAGAGGACAAAATAAGAAATAAAAACGTACGGGAAGAAGGTAAGGTACCAGGGATAGGGTGAAAATAGAGCTTGAGAAGCAAAACAGGGAGTCCAAATAAGATGGAAGGAAATTAATAGGTAGCAATTATGTCTTTGAATTGGAGAACAGCTGAACAAGTTGTGGTTTATGATTGTGATGGAATACTACCGTGCTATAAAGTGGTGAGCTTAATGACTTTTGGAAAAATATGGAAAGGGTTGTACAAAATAATGAAGGGCAAAATCAGCAGAACCAAGAGAACATTGTAGATGGTAAGAGCAGTATTGTTTTAAGAAGAAGCTGGGACAAATAAGTTATTTTGACTAATATAAATACCCAAATTAACTGTAAAGGATGTGTGAAAAAAGATATCTGTATCCAGAGAAAGAATCGATAAATAGAAGTATGAATACAATAATTTTTCACACACCTATAAATATATACGACTATTTCTGTCTAATAGTGGCCATCTCAAGGTTGGGGGGGCGGAAAAAAGAAATTTACATGATGATTTTGTATTTTTGGAAGAAAGAGCGAGTTGGGCATAGCAGATTGTCACTTTCGTGTACAATCACTTTTTAAAATTGTATTATGTTATGCAAATGTTTGTTTCACTCATAATTTAAAAAGAAAATGCATTATAGCAGGGACCTGGGGACTGGCAGGGGCTGGAGGCAGCAGGAGGACCCTGCACAAAGAGGTACCTACCCTGACCCAGCAAGTAGCCAGCGCTGTTTAGTGTCCACCCTCCATGTATCTGAATCCAGAGAGAGGGAAACAAAGTCAGACTACCAAAGAGTCCATCAAAGGAGTTGCCTGTCAAGCTCTCAACCATGGCCTCTTCATCAATAATGTAGGAAGAGGTCTGGGTTCCTCCCCTTCTTTTCAAATTTGTCCCACCCTAAAGACACAAAATGGGGAGCTTGGATAGTTTCCCCATCCCCCACCCTCCAACTATCATTTACCCAGAACTTACAAATTATAAGTGATAGGAGGGGAAAGAGATTTCGTTTGGTCTAAGCATCTATTGTTCTGCTAGAGAACATGAGACCCTGGGATTGGCAAAGAACCACTAAGGACAGGCTGAATCAGAACCCAGATTTGCTGACTCCCAAACCACTGTTGAAATTTAAGCATCATGGGACAAAGAGCAGGGATGTGGGTAAAGATTAAGGCAAGAACAAGGCAGGAATAGGAACTGAGAAAGTGAGAGAGACATGGACTAGGGACAGAGCCTGAGATGAGAGAGGAATCAGCGAGGGGTAAAAAAGGTCAGGAATAGGGAAAAGACAGGACCATGGACAGCAACAGGGGGCAGGGGAAGGGCTTGGGGAAGGACTAACACCAGGGAAAAGAAAAGAACAGGGCTTCAACAAGGATAGTGTCTCTTACCCGGTGTCGTGGGGCAGCTTCTGGAAGCCAAGGCAGGCTCAGGAGGATGAAGAAGAGAACAATGGGTGGAACTGAGCTTGCCATCTGAGGAAGAGATCCAAAGCCAGTGGCATGGATACCAAGGAAGAAGCAAAGGGAGGAGAAGGAGGAGCAGGAAGAAGGAAACGGAAAAACAGAGAGGTAGAGATAATGAGAGAAAGACAGAGATGGGGTAGGAGGAGGCAAGAAATAAAAGAAAGAGAAAGAAAGACTCGGCAGAGCAGAAAGAGACAGAGAATAAGAGAAAGACAGATCATAGAGAGAGCTGGAGAAAGAGGAAGACAAAGGGGGTAGAGAAAAGGGAAGGTGGAAGAGAGAGACAGAGAGAGAAAAAGAGAGATGCAGAAAGGCAGGGAGAGAGGCACAGAGAGAATGAAAGGCAGGTATGGAGAGGGAGGTGAGGTAGAGGAAGACTGGGTAAAGAGAGGTGAAATAAGAATAAGCAGAGACAGGCAGAGACAGGCAGGGATAGAGAGATAGAGAGAAGAGAGGAAAACAGAGGTGGAGGGGAAAGGAGAAACAGAGAGGAAGACAGCAAGAAAGAGACAGAGGAAGAGCAAGAAAGAAACAGACAAAGAGAAAGAGAGAAAGGAAGAGACAGAGAAAGAGCAAGAAAGAGAGAGAGAAAGAGAGCAAGAAAGAGAGAGAGAGAAAGAGAGCAAGAAAGACAGAGAGAGAAAGAGAAAGATAGCAAGAAAGAGAGACCCAGAGAGAGAGAAAGAGAGAGAGAGAGAAGAGACAGAGAGAAAGAGAGCAAGAAAGAGACAGAGAAAGAGAGCAAGAAAGAGACAGAGAGAAAGAGAAAGAGAAAGGAAGGGACAGAGAAAGACAGAGAGAAAGGAAGAGACAGAGAGAGAAAGAGAAAGAGAGCAAGAAAGAGACAGACAGAGAAAGAGAGCAAGAAAGAGAGAACAAGAGAAAGAGAGAAAAAGACAGACAAAGAGAGCAAGAAAGAGACAGATAGAGAAAGAGAGAAAGGAAGGGATAGAGAAAGACAGAAAGGAAGAGACAGAGAGAGAAAGAGAAAGAGAGCAAGAAAGAGACAGAGAAAGAGAGCAAGAAAGAGACAGAGAAAGAGAAAGAGAAAGAGAGAAAGACAGACAGAGAAAGAGAGCAAGAAAGAAACAGAGAAAGAGAGAAAGGAAGAGACAGAGAGAGAAAGAGAGCAAGAAAGAGACAGAGAAAGAGAGCAAGAAAGAGACAGAGAGAGAAAGAAAGGAAGGGACAGAGAAAGACAGAGGGAAAGGAAGAGACAGAGAGAGAAAGAGAGCAAGAAAGAAAGAGAGAAAAGAAGGGACATGAGGAGGGGGAAAGAGAGAAGATAAGAGACGCCCAGAGACACAGTCAGAGGGCTTTGGAGGTTCCAAGTTGAGAGACAGACAGGGAGATGCAGTGAATGAAGAAGAGAGAGCAGTTTGGGCAGTGGGCCCTAGAGAAAGAGACCTTACTGCCCCCACCCTGCCTTCTCCCGGGCCCAGCTGGTCAGAAGCAAATTCTTACCTCTCCAGTTCGGGGACTGTGACTCCTGGATCATGGGGACCAGGAGACCTGCTTTTATGGGAGCCAGGTGGGGAGGAAGGAAGGGAAGGCTGAGTCACAGAACCATGGCACTTCAGAACCTGGGGGCTTGAGGGAGGGGGCCTACAAGAAGCCTGAGCCTAGCCCACTCACTTAGCCGGCAGAAAGATGAAGTCTTGGCAGATAGAGTGGGGGTTGGGGGGGGCAGAGAGCCCTGTGCCCTTTCCCTCTGCTCCCCTCCACTCTTCTTCTCTGCTAAAATAAGGGGCATCCATTCCTGGAGGGCCTCCAGCCTTTGGTGTCCCCTCCTCCCTCCCTCCTTTAAAAACATTTTCTTTTAATTTATGGAATAAAAGAAGCATTTCCATAACATAGAACGATTAAAACAAGATTGCTCGTGAAACTGCAAATATACAACAAAAATACAATATAAATTTCTTTTGTTCCTTTTTTCCCCTCCCACCCACCCCAGAGCAAGGCTACCGTCACACACACACACTCATTTGTACACACACACACATTTGCACACATATATGTATATATTCACGTGTGTGTGCGAAAAATCGTTCTCTGGATGTAGAGCGTCCCTTTTCCAGGTGGCTTTCCAGTTAATTTGGGGGGTGGATGTTGTCTTTCATTCTTAAAAAGGACCCACATGACTTCCCCATGTCAGAGTGGGGTCCCAAGGGGCCTGACCGTGGCCCATCAGACCAAGCGCCCCGCCACAGATCAGACACAAATCATCCCCAGGAGCATCCGGGGGCTGCACACCCATGTTTCCTCTGAGCTCATTCAAGTCTGCTTGGCTCACGGGCCCTACGCTGAGGAGGGCACATCACGCGCATGGCCCTGGGCCAGTGTCCCCTCTGTCGTGCAATCAGTTCTAAGCCGTCCTTGCGTCCCTTTTTCTGACCATCTTGTGCGCGTTTGGCCCGTGTGAGTTCTCCCTAATGAGTCTTTGGCGAGCACACAGTCAGCCCAGCGGAGATGCGCTGGGTGGTTTAGATCAGAAAGGAGCTTGGGCTCTGGCCCCTCATCCTGCCAGGGGAGCTTCAGCATCTTCCTGGGACACTTCAAAGGACGGCGACTCAGTTTCCTGGCCTGGCGTTGGTGGACTGTTTCACGGGCGTGCAACCAGGAGGGCAGCATAAGGGCTCTGCAGCCCTTCAGTCGGGGGGTCAGCCTAATCCCCCTCCTCTCCCACACTTTCCCTCAGAGCCTCCCAAACACTGAGCTAGCCAACCTCATCACCAGGGTGCACGTCCCCAGAAAGCGCTCTGCCGGGGTAAGGGAGCTGGCCCAGCGTTCAGAGCGTCTCCATTTGCTGTAGCCCAGGTTCCACGGATGGCACCGACAGTATCAAAGGCCTTTGGTCAGATCCATGGCGTTGTCTGCAGGCTGCTGGTCTGCTCCTGGCGCTTCTGCTGGAGTTGTGGGCTAGCCCCTTCTGCAGCCTCAGGGAGATGGCCTTCCCATGGAGCCTGAGCTTATTCAGGAGAACTGACTAAGGGAGGCCCCCCCGACATTTTGGACAAACCTTAGAGAGACTCCAAGGCCCAAGCTTGGTTTCAGTGAGGTGGGAACAGCTGCAGACCTCAGTGGGTCCACAAGCAGTGGGGCCCCAGAGAAGTAGACTAAGGCCCAAGAGAAGTAGACTAAGGGCCAAGAGAAGTAGACTAAGGGCCAAGAGAAGTAGACTGAGACCTCCAGAGAAGTAGACTGAGACCTCCAGA
>JAJPUD010005685.1:139293-151187 GCA_023553655.1 Myrmecobius fasciatus | reverse complement strand
TGTGCATCCCCTTTGACCCAGCAGTGTTTCTACTGGGCCTATATCCTAAAGAGGTCTTAGAGGAGGGAAAGGGACCCACATGTGCAAAAATGTTTGTGGCAGCCCTCTTTGTAGTGGCTAGAAACTGGAAACTGAATGGATGCCCATCAATTGAAGAACAGCTAAATAAATTCTAGTATATGAATGTCATGGAATATTATTGTTCTGTAAGAAACGACCAGCAGGATGATTTCAGAAAGGCCTGTAGAGACTTGCATGAACTGATGCTAAGTGAAATGAGAAGAACTGGGAGATCATTATACACAGCAACAACAAGATTATACAATGATCAATTCTGATGGATGTGGCTCTCTTCAACAATGAGAAGATTCAAATGAGTTCCAATTGTTCAGTGATGAAGAGAGCCATCTACACCCAGAGAGAGGCCTGTGGGATCTGAGTGTGGACCACAACATAGCATTTTCACGCTTTCTGTAGATATTTATTTGCATTTTATTTTCCTTCTCAGGATTTTTTTTTCTAGATCCAATTTTTCTTGTGCAGCAAGATAACTGTATAAATTCATATATATATATATGTATGTATGTATATATACATATATATATATATATACTGGATTTATCATATATTTTAACATAGTTAACATGTATTGGACTACCTGCCATCTAGGGGAGGGGTGGGGGAAAGGAAGGAAAAGTTTGGAACAGAAAGTTTTGCAAGGATCAGTGTTGAAAAATTACCCATGCATGTGTATTGTAAATAAAAAGCTTTAATAAAAAAAAAGATATGTGTTTAGCAGTAAAATCCCTGGATCAAAGGATATGGATCTTTAGTCATCTTATTTCTATAATTCCAAATTACTTTCCAGATCTATTGCACAAATTCAGAGCTCTACAGGTATAAGAGCACCCCTGTCTTTTCACAAATTTTGTGATACTAACTATTCTCATCTTTGTCATTTATTGGATGGGAGATGAAACCTTAGGATTCTTTTTATTTCATCTTTATTATTGTTAATGATTTGGAGGACTCTATCATATTATAATTTGAAATTCTTTTGAGAACTATTTGTTCATATTCTGTGACCATTATTTTTATTTTTGGTCTCATATACTTGTTAATTGCCCATATATCTTGGATAACAAACCCTTACCAGAGAAATTCATGCAATTTTTCCCCCAATCAACTCCTTCCCTTCTATTTCTAGATGTGTTGATTTTGTTTTTACAAAAGCTTTTAAATTTCATGTAATTAAAGTTATGTATTTTATTTTACCAGTTGCTGCTATCCCTTATTCAACTAAAAATTCATGCCCTATCCATAGCTGTGAAAGTATTTTTTTCTAATAATTTTAAGGTATGACTTTTAATACTCAGGCGATATATAAATTTTAAATTTTTATAGAATACTCTGTAAGATGTTGGTCTGTCAAATTTCTTCCATGAAGTTTTCTGTGGTTTTTTTAGTATTTTTAATCAGATAGGTCCTTTCCTTAGTAATTTGTTTGTTATCAAAGACTGATTTTCATTATTTTCTATTCTGATTTTTCCTAGAATATTCTTCTACTGCTGCCGCTGTTATTATTTTCTTTTAGTCAATACCAAATTATTCTGATCACTGATAATTTAGAGATCAAGAAGTGCAATTTTCCCATCATTTCTACCTTTCCCCCTTATTTCTCTGATAGTCTACATCTTTTCTTTTCTTTTTTTATTGAAAGCTTTTTATTTACAAAACAAATGCGTGATTTTTCTACATTGACCTTTGCAAAACTTTTTTTTTTGTTCCAAGCTTTTCCCCTCCTTCCTCCACTCCCCACTCCTATATGACAGGTAATCTAATACATGCTAAATATGTTATATTATATGGCAAATCCAATATATGTATCCATATCTATACAGTTATTTTACTGCACAAGAAACATCAGATCTAGAAAGAGAGAGAGAAAAAAAAAACCAACAACAACCTAAGAAGGAAAACAAAATGCATGGAAATATTCACAGAAAGGGTTAAAATGCTGTGCTGTGGTACACACTCAGTTCCCACAGGCCTCTCTCTGGATGTATATGACTATCTTCATCGCTGAACAATAGGAACTGGTTTGAATCACATCATTGTTGAAAAGAACCATGTCCATCAGAATTGATCATCATGTAATATTGTTGCCATGTATAATGATCTCCTGGTTCTGCTCATTTCACTCAGCATCAATTAATGCAAGTCTCTCCAGGCCTCTCTGAAATCCTCCTGTTGGTCGTTTCTCACAGAACAATAATATTCTATAACATTCATATACCAATTTATTCAGCCACTCTCCAGTTGATGAGCATCCATTCAGTTTCCAGTTTCTTGCCACTACAAAAAGTGCTGCCACAAACATTCTTGCACATGTGGGGCCCTTTCCCTCCTCTAAGATCTCTTTGGGATATAGGTCCAGTAGACACACTGCTGGGTGAAAGGGTATGCACAGTTTGATAGCTTTTTGAGCATAGCTCCAAATTGCTCTCCAGAATGGTTGGATCCGTTCACAGTTCCACCAACAATGAGTCTACATCTTTTCTTTCTCCAAATGAATTGTATTACTTTGGTGTTGCATTAAAATGGAGAATGAACCTTAAGCAGTATTGTTTTTATTATATCACCATAGCCCATCCATTAGTACCTAATATTCTTCCAGGAAATTGAGTTGTCCTTCATTTCTTTAAGAATAATTTTGAAACAGACAATTTTCAGATGATGAAATTAAAACCATCTCTAGTTATATGAAAAGTTGCTCCAAATCACTATTGATCAGAGAAATGCAAATTAAGACAACTCTGAGGTACCACTACAGCCCTGTCAGATGGGCTAAAATGACAGGAAAAGATAACGATGAATGTTGGAGGGGATGTGGGAAAACTGGGACAGTGATACATTGTTGGTGGAACTGTGAACGGATCCAACCATTCTGGAGAGCAATTTGGAGCTATGCTCAAAAAGTTATCAAACAGTGCATACCCTTTGACCCAGCAGTGTTTCTACTGGGCCTATATCCCAAAGAGATCTTAGAGGAGGGAAAGGGCCCCACATGTGCAAGAATGTTTGTGGCAGCCCTTTTTGTAGTGGCTAGAAACTGGAAACTGAAGGGATGCCCATCAATTGGAGAGTGGCTGAATAAATTCTGGTATATGAATGTTATGGAATATTATTGCTCTGTAAGAAACGACCAGCAGGTGGATTTCAGAGAGGCCTGGAGGGACTTGCATGAACTGATGCTGAGTGAAAAGAGCAGAACCAGGAGATCATCATACACGGCAACAACAGTATTACATGATGATCAATTCTGATGGACATGGCTCTCTCTGCAACAAAGAATTGTCTCAAAACAGTTCCAGTTGTTCACTGAAGAAAACCATATACACCAAGAAAGAGGGACATGAAATATGGACCACAACGTAACATTTTCATGATCTCTATTGACATTTGCTTGCATTGTGTTGCCTTTCTCTGATTCTTTTTTTTTTCTTGTAGATAGGATTTTTCTTGCATAACTTCTCAAGTAATTCAACATTATTAACATGCCATGGACTTCCTGCCATCTAGGGAAGGGGAGGGGACTGGGGGTAAAATTTGTAATGGAAAGCTTTGTAAAGATCAATGTTGGGGAACTACCCATATATATGTTATACAAATAAAAAGCTTTAATAAAAAAGAATAATTTTGAAATCTAATTTATAAAAAATATTGAGTATTCTTTGGAATATTTACTTCTATGTATTTTGTAGTTCTTTTGAATGGAAATTCACTTTCTCTTATTGCCTCTTGATTTTGCTATTATGTTGTTGATTTTTAGTGGTTCTTTTGGTACCCTACAAGTCTGCTGAAGCTATTAATTAAATAGATTAGTTTCCTTGAAAATTACCTAGGATTTTATAAGTAGACTACTATGTCATCATCAAATAGGAATATATTTTGTCACCTCGACTTTTATGCTTTAATTGCTTTCTCTTTTCATATTGTATTGCTAAGCTTCCTAGAATTACATAAAATGATAGTAGGAAAACTAGGCTTCCATGCTTTACTAGTGACTTTCTTTGGAAAGCTTCCAGTATATCTCAATCACATATAATAGAGCATAGATAGTTCATGATATTTTGGGCGGTTCCAATTATTGAGATTAATAAGAATCTCAATTAACATCAATACTTTTTTCCAGAAATCAATTAGGTTAGAATTTTCCAGTGAGTCCACCAAGAGACTTTTATTAAAATTTTTGTAAGATCTTTATAGCTACTTCTATAACCTTTTTTTGGGATTGACTTAAGATCACACACACACCCATACATATGGGTGTGGGTGTTGATGGGTGAATGGACATACTTAAAGAATTACATAAAGGCTCGATTTTTTTTCCTATTTATGTTGGTGTAGCCAATTTATATTGTTGTTCCTGGTTCAGTTAAGCATAACTTCCCCCAGGTGTAGTTTACTAGAAATGCCAGAATTTAGAATTAAAATTGATTGAAACAGCACGAATTGGCAGACAAGGGCACCTCCTGGTTGTTAATATGTAATTTTATCAGCAGACTATTGTGTATCATTTGATTTTTGTGGAACCAAACATCCCCTGCCTTCTACCACACCAACATGTGGACAGTGTGTGACTCACTTGCCAGCTGGGACTGTGAAAATGATGTTACTATCTTTGTTCCAATTTGCAAAACAGGCTATTAAGCCCATTTTCTTTGAGGAAACCAAAGGTGCTGATCACCCCCTTATATTTCAAATGGATTTTGCCCAAAGAGTGCTACCAACTTACTAAAAACAAGGTACCACTCTAGCAGGTACCAGTCATCACGCCACAGATATTCAATATGCATCCAAGGACTAACCAACACATTTCTTTGTACCATCTTAGTTTTCCAAATTAAAATGAAGCACTTTATAAGTACTGCTGAACAAATGTTGTACATACAGAGGCACCGGGGTAAAGTGGAAAGAATATAAGACATGAGGTAAGAAAGAGAACTGTATAACATAGGGCCAGTTTACTCACAGAACCATAGGATGTCAGAGGTATAAAAGACCTCAGAACCTCTCTCATCTCGAAAACAATTCCCACTACAACATCTCCAACAGGTGGGTAGCTTATTACTTGAAGACCTCTACTGAGAACAAACATACTATCTTCCAAGATCTTCTATTCCAATTTTGGGCAGCTCTAATTATTGAGATTGATAACAGTTTCAATTAGCATTAATTTTTCCTGAAATCAATTTGACCTTTGCAATTCCCAGCAACTTTTCTCTCCAGCCACTGATTCTCTATTGAATCAGTCCATCATCTCTTTTATAAGAAGGTCTTTTAAGGATTTAATGACAGCTATCATAGCTGATGCAGTAGATAGAATGCTGGACTTGGAGTCAAAAAAAAAAAAAAACCCGAGTTCAAATTTAGCCTCATATACTTAATAACTATGTGACATTGGACCAGCAACTTTACCTTTGTTTGGTGCAGTTTCTTTAGCTACAGGGATAATAATAACACCTCCCTCATCAACATATTGTAAAGATCAAATGAGATATTTGTAAAAGCACTTAGTATAGTGCATATTACCTAGTAGGTGCTAAGTAAATGACTATTCCTTTCCTTTTCCCTCCCCCTTCTTTCCTCTAGAGCAAAAGCCATCCATTTATTCAATGAGTCTTCCCATGGCATGAATTCAAGAGATCCTTCGTCATTCTGGATGCTTTCTTGTTTTTTCCGTATCTTGAATTTGCCTCTGATTACAATTCAATCTGATCTAGTAAGTCCCAGACTTGGTGATCTCCCGTGGAAAGACTGTCAACACTGAAAGTTCTCCATGTTGATGAAATCATGTCTTTCATATATCATTAAACTAGGAAAGAATATTTCTATTCCCAATCTCCAGATGAGAACCCAGAAAATAGTAGTGCTTGTTTTCTTTTTTTAGTTGAAGTGAATAACAACAGACAATAAACCATCTGACATCAGGACTGATGTCCTCTTACAATTTCACAATGGTTTTCTAAAAGACTAGCATATTTGCCACATTTGTGGCTATATTAAAGATATTCATCCCACTGGAAAAGAGAGAAAATAAGAACAAATACTTTTTGAAAATATGCATACTCAAGCGAAACAAATTACCTCATTGGCTATACGTATATAAACAAGTACACTATATGTATCTACATGAATATGTCCATGTACATATGTTTCATTTGGCATCCTAAATCCACTATGTCCCTGTCACGAAATGGATAGCATGGCTCATGAGTGGACCACAATGGTTGTTCTATTGATCATAGTTCTTAGAGATATCAAAGTTATTTGTCTTCAGCATATTGAATATGTTTTTCTAATGTACAGATTTTTCTCATGGTTCCATTCACTTTATATTTCATTAACTTATAAAAGTCCCAATTTTATTTTTATAATATTTATATTATATCAGTTGCTTTCATGGTTCTGCTCTCTTTGCTCTGCATCAGTTCATTCAAGTTTTTCTATCTCTTCGAAATCATGTTCCTCATTTGTTCCACTCCAATTGATGGATATCTTAATTTCCAATTGTTGTTTTATTAAGCATAAAAAGTGCTACTCTCTATTATATAGAGAAGGCCTTTTCCTCTGTATAGCTGGGTCAAAGGGCTTAATTCCAAAGTGCATTGTAGAGCATCTGTACTCATTTGCAGGTCTACCACGGGTACCTCAAAGGGCCCCTTTTTCTCACAATCTCTTCACTTTTTTGTCAACTATCAATCTGAGAGGTGGGAGGTAGAATTCAGAAACACCTTCATTTGAATTTCCTTAGTTCTTAGTGACTTGGAATATTTTTTCCATAGGATTCAAAATAAACAAGACTTCAGTTCTTTTCTTGAGAAATACTTATTCATATCCTTAGATCCTTTATCCTTTGGGGATGATTCTTATATTTTATTAACTTAAAATTACTTTCTTATGTCCCTTGAAAATGACTCCTTTAGGACCCACATGTGCAAGAATGTTTGTGGCAGCCCTTTCTGTAGTGGTTAGAAACTGGAAACTGAAGGGATACCCATCAATTGGAGAGTGGCTGAATAAATTATGGTATATGAATGTTATGGAATATTACTGTTGTGTAAGAAACGACCAGCAGGAGGATTTCAGAGAGGCCTGGAGAGACTTGCATGAACTGATGCTGAGTGAAACGAGCAGAACCAGGAGATCATTATACACAGCAACAACAGTATTACATGATGATCAATTCTGATGGACATGGCTCTCTGCAACAAAGAATTGTCTCAAACCAGTTCCAATTGTTCACTGAAGAAAACCATCTACACCCAGAGAGAGGGGATGTGAAATGTGGACCACAAGGTAACATTTTCATGCTCTCTACTGATGTTTGCTTGCATTGTGTTTCCTTTCTCTGATGTTCTTTTTTTTTCTTGTAGATAGAATTTTTCTTGTACAACTTGTCAAGTATTTCAACATTATTAACATGTAGTGGACTTCCTGCCATCTAGGGGAGGGGAGGGGACTGGGGGTAAAATTTGTAACGGAGAGCTTTGTAAAGATCAATGCTGAGGAGCTACCCATACATATGTTATACAAATAAAAATCTTTAATTAAAAAAAAGAAAGAAAAAAGAAAATGACTCCTTTATCAGAGAAACTTGCTATAAAGATTTTTTCCACTTATTTTCCTTTTAATCTTAGTTTTCTTTGGATTTAGAAAAAGCTTTTTAAAAGAATTTCATGTAATTAAAAGTACCCATTTTAGGATCTATCATCCTCTCTTTCATATGTTTGGTCATAATCTATTCTTCTATCCGTAAAGAGTAACAATCCCCCCATTTCTCTATGATATAACTAATTTTAAAATTACATATATATAACATATATATTTGTTGAAATTATCGTTTCACTTAATCTTTAAAGTACTTTAAGTGTACCATTGTATCATCTGCAAAAAACATAATAATTTTGTTTCTTCTTTACCTATTTTTATTTACTGATTTTTTCCCTTTGTCTTAATGCCACACCTAACATTTCTAGTACTATGTCTGCAGTGGCAACAATGGACATCCTTGTTTCATCCCTGATTTTATGAGAAAGGATTCTAACTTGTCTGTGTTACATATAATGTAGCTTTAAGCATATGATAGTTTTAGATATGTACTATCTCTCACTTTAAGAAAAGATCCATTGATTCCTATGTTTTCAATTTTTTATAGAAATAAATGTTGTATTTTATCAAGTTTTTTTTTCTGTCTACATTAATGTAATCACATCTTTTTATTTATTTTGTTATTAATATGGTTATAACATTATATAACAATATAACATTAAACTAAACCTGCATTATCTTGATATAAATCCAGTTAGTCATAGAATATAATCTTTGTAATATATTATTTTGTTTTCTTTTTTTAATAGTTTATTAAAATTTTTTTATCATTAAGGGATATCATTCTATAGTTTTTTTTTAATTTTGATTTTACCTGGAATGTGCATCAAAGCCATATCTGTATCATTTTAAATTGATATGTTCTTTTCTTCTGATATTTTTGAAAATATTTTATGTAATATTGGAATTGTTTTTTGAATATTTGATAGAATTTACTTGTGAATACATTTGTTTCTGAAGTTTTTTACCCTTTGAAATTCATTAATGGCCTGCTAAATTTCTTCCTTTGAAACTGTGCTATTTAGATTCTGTATATTTGTCCTATTGATTTTGGTGTTTTGTATTTGTATAAACGTTTATTTCATTTAAGATGTTGGATGCATTGGCATATGGTTAATCAAACTAATTCCTAATAATATTCTTTATTTCATCATGTTGTGAATTTTTAATACTTGCCATTGTTTTTTCTCTTCATTCTTTATTAAATTAAGTAATGGTTTCTCTCCCCTCCCCTCTAAAAAAAACCCCAATTCCTCATTTTATTTATTAATTCAATATTGTTGTTTTTAGTTGTTAGTCTCTTGATTGATTTTGGGGAGTTCTATTTTGTTGTTTATTTTTTAGTGGAGGTTTTCTGTATTTTAAATTGCATTTATAATTCATTGATCTGTCTATTTTTTATTACTAAAAGTATTTATAGCTAAAAAATATTGGCCCTCAGGACTGCTTTGACTGCAACTCAAAATTTTGTTGTATCATTTTCTTCTTGTCATTTTCTTTAATGAAATTATTTATCATTCTTATAGCTTTTTCTTTGATACCAGTGATTTAATATTAAAATATTTAATCTCCAATTGATCTGAATGCTTTTTTTCCCTCATGACCCTTTAATAGCATTTTATTGCCTTGTGGTCAGTATAAGTCACATGTAATATTTCTGCATTCGTTTGTGAAGATTTTTATATCTTAAGACATAATGCGTTTTTTTAAAGGTGTCATCCATAGCTGACATGTATTTTTCTTTCTATTGGAAATCATTGCCAACATTCTATCCTTTTTCTTCTAAAATTTTTTCAGGTCCTTAAAATTTTTCTTTTTCTTCTTAGATTTATCTCAGAATAATAGGCATAAATTGAAGTCTCTCATTATTATAGTTTTACTCTTTTTCTCCATGTAATTCATTTAGGTTTTTTTTTTTGTATTTAAAAGTTATGCTATTCAGTGCATATATTATAATTATTAAAATCATTTTAGTATCTATTACCTTTTCACAAAAATACAGTTTCTCTCTTTATTTCTTTTAATTAAATTTATTTTATATCACATTGTCTGAACTCATAATTGCACGATAGCTTTTATTCAACATTTATTTTGATTCTGCCTGGGTCTTTGTTTCAACCCAAATCAGCCATCTCACGTCTTCATTCTTCTCCTGATTTTCCAGCCTTCCCTCTCCACCATGCTCCTTGTCTAAATGTTTTACTAAGTGTATAGAATACATGAAGGAGACTTATGAGTAAACAGTCAAAAATGATCGGTTTGGGAAGGGCTTTGATGTTTTTATTTTATCCTGGAGATAACAGAAAACTTTTATAGCTCCTTAAACAGGGGAATGAAATTGTCAGGATTGTGCTTTTTCAATATCAGCTTTAGGCAAGATGCATTGGGAAAAAAAGAGAAGATAGACCTAGGGAGACCAATTAGGAGGCTTTTGCAACAGTCCAGGAGAGAGGCGATAAGCGTGTGGATAAAGACCATGGTTACAAATATTCTGAGAAAGGAAGAGATGCAGGACATCATAAAAAAGAATCTTTAATACTTCATCTAACTTCCTATGAAAATACAGGTGAGAAAATAAACTCATAATTGAACTGTTCAGGAGAATGAAAATCAGTTATATTTCCAGAACAATATATATATATATGTATATACATATTTTTTTTAAAACTTGATGAGCAATTAATCCTGTGCCACCTTGACGAATTCTTTATTTATCTTTTTTCATGTTTCAAGATCTTACGCTACAAAAGATACTTAGGAAGACTACAAACTGCTGACTGAGAAAGGAATACGTAGAAGCCTTTGGGAAATGTAAATGATAATGTACTCAATGATACTTTCCACTCAGTATGTTGTTATTGTTTGTTCACTTATGAGAACCATGACATCAGGGAGATGATGCCATAATATTCAAATGAGCTAGATTTAAGTGAGGATGGCCTGTGCAAATTCATCAGCCTCACTTTCTCCTCCAGAACCATATGGGTCCAATGGCAAGATTCAGATCAGGATGACTTGGAGATGGCCCTGGATGCAATGGGAGACCTTAGCCTTTGTAAGGTAAGGTCTTTAACAGGTAACCTCGATGAGTAAGCTTAAACCACATCTCATGTTTATCTCTATGAGAATGGGGAAAACATGGTACCAAAATGCTCAGAAATCGCAACCAGCCTCAATCAAGAATTTCCAATAGAGATCAATGAATAAGAACATGTGACCAAATTTTCTTCTCACTTTTTAGAGGAAAAACTCAAAAGTTTCTATTGTTACACAATTCTTCCTGAGAGAGGGAGATAGAAGAATGTAACTTTACCTTTCATTAGCTCATTTTCCTAGATAGATAATAATAACTATTTCTCTAATGGATTCATATTGGCAAAGCACTTGATATGTCTGAGTTTTCACTTTGAATCGGGAAATCTCTATTTGCAGATGAAGAAACCAATAATTAGAAAGGGTAACATCCAGGACAATGCAGCTAATAAATACTAAAGCAGAATTTGAACCCATCTTCCCCATTTTAAGTCAAACACAACATAAGTTCAAGTCAGATTACCTCAATGAACCCCTCCCATGCTAAATCCATCTACATGGAAAATGGAGTTCTCTCATGGGATGTAGACTATTAGTCTAGCCTTTCTCATTAAGATTATTTATATACATGGGATCATCTCCACTAAAATGTTAGCTTCTTGAGCACAGGGATTATTTTTGTCCTTTCTTTCTATCTCCTGTCCTTGGCATAGTACCTGGCACACAGTAGATGTTTAATGATTTTTGGTTGATTATGGGGAAAAATTAGTTTGATTTTTTGATCTTTGAATTCAAAGAATCAAACATGGTGTCTTGTAAATGGTAGGGATTTAAAGTGCAGGTTAAACTAGAGTATGGGGGCTGATTATTTATCAGAGCTGGAAATCCAATGAAATCTTCATGATAGTACCATCCAGTATTTTTTTATTAATACCAAAGACCTTTTCTTGTCCTTCTTTTTATCTGTCTGTAGTTCTACATCTCATCTCCAAGCCAAAAGAAAAATTGTGGATTCAGCAGTTCTTTTCTACTGGATATCTCAAACTTCAGATGTGGAAACCAATGATTAGAAAGGATATTTGACTTGTCCAGGATAACAGCTAATAAATACTAATGAGGAACCTGAACCTAATTCTTCCCAATCTTAAGTCCAGTACAACCCAGAGCCAGTCAGATTTAACTCTACA
>JAJPUD010005685.1:88764-132950 GCA_023553655.1 Myrmecobius fasciatus | reverse complement strand
AGAGAGAGAGAGAGAGAGAGAGAGAGAGAGAGAGAGAGAGAGAGAGATCAAAGAACTTGAAAGAAAGTGGATGCTACTGTGCTCTTGTCTGGGGACAAAGTGCCACGTATGTATATTACTGCATTGTAGGGAATGGGGAGGATGACATATTTCCAAGGAATGTAAGTGATCTTTATGTGAACTTATATGGAATAAAAACAGCAGTCAGGAAAAAAAAGACAATGGTGAGTTCAACAAAAGAAGAAAGGGTCATGTGATTGGGATCTTAGAACTGGAAGGCCCCTTCCCCTCAGAGAAGCAGACTGCCTGGGCAGAATGCTGTATACACATCATTAGGCAAGGCCCTGTTTCAATTGTTTCAGCATAACTGTTTTAGGAGAAGTACAAGTTGTCCAGGACAGCATTTCCTGAAATAACTTTGACGTGAAAACAAAGGAATAAATTAAATTTTTTTAAATAACTTGACCTGTCACCAATGAGTAAAAACATCACCTATACATTTAAATAATAACATTTAATGTTTTAATTTAAACACTAAAAGATAAAATAGAATTTAAAACTTGAGTAGCCATATTTTTCTCGCCATTTTCCAAAGTGTAATCTGACAACAAATAGTAAGTACCCCACTTCCTTGGGATTGCCTGGGCTTAGTTGAGCTTGACATCTGGATGCTGATCCCAGATGTTCTCATGCTTGCTGGGCATCCCTCCTTCCTGCCACATCCCTCCAGCATCTGAGTCTTTCTTCCACCACATCCCCCACTGACTTCCCTATTTCTGCTGATGGAACCACCTTTCTTACAGTCACCCAGGCTTGGAACTTCAGAAGTGAGTCTTCTTTCTCCCTCAACCCCTGTATCCAACATGGTTTCTTAAACACAGCAAATGTTTCATAAATGCTTGGTGAATCAGGAGCCGATTCCGCCGAGTATCATCCTTTTTTTTTTTTTATCATCCTCTTCCTCTCCTATATTTTCTGCAGTTTTTCTGAACCTCATCACTTCTTACCCAACTGATTTTCCATTCTCTATATCCTCCTCTTTTTGCTTCATCATTTAAATGAGTGCCATAGTAATCTTTTTAATGCATGGCGATTGTCCCTTCACTTGCCACATAAAATACCAACTGTGGGGCAGTGGATAGATCACCAGCCCTGAAGTCAGGAGGACCTGAGTTCAAATCTGACCTTAGACACTTAACACTTCCTAGCTGTGTGACTCTGGGCAAGTCACTTAACCCCAATTGCTTCAAAAAAAATTAAAAAAAAATACCAACTTTCTTGCCCCATCAAAGTTGTTCCTCATTTGGATCCAATCCTCATTGACAGCGTCTCATGTTCTGTCTGTTAGCAAAGGGCAGGAAACAAGCATTTATTAAGCACCTACTATGTGCCAGGAGCTCTGCTAAGTGCTTTACAAACCTTAACTCACTGCTATGTCCCATCTTTAGCAGTGATACTCTATACTATCAACCTCTCAAGGTGATTTAATGGGTCCTTGTGTCCAGAACAACAATTAACCATGAATATCTTCAAGACCTAGTGCAGGTAGAGCCCAAAGAAAGCAGATAAACAAAACAAACACGATAATCATAAATACAGAAAATGTTGTTGAGCACTAGCGAAAAAAGAAATTGAAAAAAAATTCTATATACATACATCATAGAAGAAATTGATAAAAATTATATATATATACACACACATATACAGCACACATACATACTCTATTAAATGTTGTACTTAACTAACATTGTGCCCGTTTCCTGTATTCATATAAACCATCACTACAATACTTCAAAATGCAGATTAGCTGGCAAAGATTTTCAGGGTTCAGAAAAGTTCAATAAATCTTTGAAACATTACCAAAGATTAAAAGAAAGACCTAGTGCAGAGGCCCCCTCTCCCAGGAAGCCTTCCCTGATTTCCCCAGCTAGGAAGGAAGGATCTTGTCTTCCTTCAATCTCTTGCACTGCACTGACTGCCACTTGCACAACCATCAGAGCTTATTTCTGTCCAGTACTTTGAGGCTGACGAGGTGCTCTGCAGTGTGGTTCCCTGCATGTAGGACTGCCCTGCTTCCCTGGGTTGTAAGCTAGTTGCTCCAAGAAAAAGCCTGAGAACTGGTTCCTTCCCTAGTCCTTCCCCAGCGGGGTTCCTGGCACTTCTGGGAGAAGAGACCCGTGATTTCACTGACATGGGGCGGAGGATATTGCTGCTCCCAATGCTGGGGGCCGCCGCTCTGTCGCTGAGCCATGCTGCATCCCCAGGGACACTGCGAGGTTTAGTGACTTCCATAGAGTCACGTAGGCAGCCTGTGTCAGCAGCAGGATTTGCATCCAAGCCTTCCTCGCTCCAAGGCCTTGGTCACACTGTTACTGCTACCTCCAGCAGGTGCCTAATAAATCTGCCAAGTGAGTGAGTCCTGTCTCTAGACTCACAAGCTCTTTCTCCTAATAAAAGCAATTGTCATCTCTCCAGGGCTTTAAGGACGACAAAATACTTGCCTATAGTAGTGTCACTTGATCCATCTGGTAGCTGTGTAAGGAAGCCACCACAAACTTACTAAGCCCATTTCACAGATGAGAAAACCAGGGTTCAGAAAGGCAGAACATGAATCCAATTTCCCCTGAATGCAAATCTTTCCATTACTGCACTGCTGTGCCAATACAGAATTGGGATTCCAGGACCACAGAGACCACTCCCTCAAGCCCTCTCCTTCCTTCGTTCATCTCCTCCTTCATCCCTTCCTTCCTTCATTCATTCTTCTATCTCTTCCTCCCTTCCTTCATCCTTTTATCCCTTCCTTTATCCTTTCATCTTTTCCTTCCTTCTTTCATTCCTTCCTTCTTCCATTCCTGCTTTCTTTCCTCCATCCCTTCCTTCTTTCCTCCATTCCTTCCTTTCTTCCTTATTCTTTCCTTCCTTCTTGATCCTTTCCTTCCTTCCTTCATCCCTTCTTTCCTTCCTTCCTTCCTTCCTTTTTCCCTTCATGCTTTCATCCCTTCCTTCCTCCATCCCTTCCTTCTTTCCTCCATTCCTTCCTTTCTTCCTTGTCCTTTCCTTCCTTCTTCATCCCTTCCTTCATGCTTTCATCCCTTCCTTCCTTCCTTCCTGATGAAAAATGAGGCTGAGAGGCTCAGTGACCCAGATAGAGAAGGGCACTGGTGCCCACGGCTTGTGACCCACTTGACCAATGTCCCTGCCCTCCCCAAGCCACAGTCTCCTCATCTGCACAGGGAGCACGCTGCTTCCGGCCTGTGCCTCCGGCAGGCTGGGGTGTGAGAAGCAGAGGAGACAATTCACCCAAAGGTCCTCCTACACTACAAGGCCCACCAGAGGGACCCGAACCCCAATTAAGATAAGATGCTTGAGCTTCCTTCATTTTTATAAACACACCGTGGCGTCTTCCTCCTCCCTCCTCCCCCCTGTGTCTGGCACGGTCAGGAGATCTTAGGAAACCGCTTCCTTGTTTCTGGGCAAACTGCTTCAAAAATCGAGATGAAAGGGGCTTGCCACTCTGGCTTCTCTCCGGCCTGCACCGGGAATCTGCCAATCTTTTCTGGGACAAAACTGAAAATTCCAGCACAGGATTGGCTTGGCTTGAAAAGGTGGACACACACACACACACACACACACTCACATACGTGCACACACACATGCACACACTCACACTAAGGATAGAAAGATAAGCAAAGGTTCATGGAGAACAGAAAATGCTTTGTACTGCTGCCCGCTGTGGAAGTGTCTCCCCAACCCAGCCACCTCTCCCCCTAAGACTGAGCAAGCTGGGCACGGGCTACATGGAGAGCTGGCTACCACACACAACTTCGCCTCAGGGACTGGCCCAGCTCCAGCCCCAACAGTGTTTGCTTTCTTGTGGCCCAGCCACATTCACAGAAATGGGAGTAATTGTTAGGACTCGGGGGGCAGAAAGGAAGATTCTCCCCGGCTCCCTCGAGCCCCTCTGCATGGGATCCCCGAACAAACGGGCAGCTCATCTTGACCAGAATCCCCAGCTCACTGAAGGCTAATTCTTGTTCTCACTTAACGAGCGTTTCTTTTCTCTGCCACCCCTCACAAAAGCCACAGCAGAGATGGCCGGCTAAGCCGACCACCCAGAGGGCCCTTCTGCCTCCGGTTACCACCTCTCCTCCAGCAGGGCTGGGAGGCGAGCCTCGTCATCTGCTCCCCAGTTGGGTGACCAGACGTCTCTATTAGTAACGTCAGTCTTGTGGCCCGATCTCCCGAACCCGAAAGCCCAGAAGCATTGGGCTCTGCAACTTACTAGTGATGCTCCTCGCCAAGTCACAGGTGACCAGTGACCATTTCCTCATCTGGAAAATGGGCCTTTTCTTTTCATCTACATTCAGATGGAGAAAGAAACCAGCTAGCAGCTTTCAGACTTTTGGGCTCAAGACTCTTTATAGTCTTAAAAGTTAATCATTTAATTTTAAAATTAATAAAGAAACCCTCCTCCAAAGAGAATATTTATGTGGGGATTATCTCTTGATATTTAGTATATTAGAAGTTAGACTGTCTTAATGTTATTATGCAAATGTTTTTGACTTTGTGGAGCCCCTAAAAGGGTCCCAGGACCTCCTGGGCCCCTGAGCCCTTCTTGGAGAGCCCCCAGTGTGAACCATTGGGTCCCAAGTCAGTTCCTTGCTTAACAGATAAAATTCTCAATAAAGCCAATTCTCTTTATGATTCTCAGCTTCCTTCTTTTGTAATTGTTTCTTTGGAAATCAAGGGCTTCACACTGTTATGTTTTATTTCTAAAGAAGTTTCATGACTGACCTCCATCCATCTCTTGTGATTTCTCTTCCTATGTCACCAAGTGACAAAACAGCCAATCAATAAGCACTTATTACGTGCCTACTGTGTGCTCAGCAATTTAATTTGAAAAAGCCAAAGGCATTCCCTGCTTTCCAGAAAGCCACCATATAATGAGGGAGGAAGTCTAGGACCCAAAGTCAGGACAAACAAGCCCCAGGACACATACCACTTCTATGACCTTGGGCAAATGAACATTTCCTCAGTTTCCTCCTCTGTAAAATATCTAGAGTACTTAACTTGTTATGTGGGAATCACATGAGACGGTAGCAGTGATAATAACAGTACCCACACATACATAGACTTTTAAAGTTTGGACTCTTTTCTGAGCTTCAGGAAATAAAAACTGAGTGGAAGGCATTACTTTGCCCATTTTATAGAGAAGAAAACTGAGTTTAAAGGAAAGGTTAAATGACCAAGACAGGATCATAAAATAACAGGAGTCCAAGGCAGAATTTGAACTCAGATCTTCCAGACTTAGAGCCCAGCTCACTGCCTCCTCTACCAAGCTCCCTTGAAAGATTATATTTTGGTTATTAGTATGCTTGTTTCACCTTTGTTAAATCAGAACCCCCCTAAATCCTTTACTCCATAAGCAAACATGCAGGGGCCTCCTACCAGTCCATGTTGCTTAAGTCTTAAACCCACCACCCAATCGGCAACATCACATCAATAGCTGAAGACTGTTCAGAGACGATCTTCAGCCAATTCCTTCATCGAGGGCCACTTCACAGAGCCAAGTGCTCGCACCTAAAGTACTCCTCGGGTGGGAGTCCATTAGTTATCTCATGTAGACCCCCAGCTTCTCACCCAATGATTAATCCCTGTTCTCCAAAGGCACATAGATCAATTCCATTTCTCTATCTCCATTCAGAAACACTCCATCTCCAACCACAGAGCCAAGAAACTGGGGGAAAGAACACAATCCACCCCCTGCCATTTCCCAAGAACTTCCTTGTTCCCTGTAGGCGACCACATCTGTGACTTCTTGCCTTGGGACGGATTCTTCCCCATACCTAGAACATCCCATGAGCTCTCCCTTTTTAGAGTCCCCCTAACAACCTCTAAGAGGGCTCAAGCTCCATTTCTTTCCTAGAACTTGTCTGAACCTCCTCCTCCTGGAAGTAATTTCTCCCTCCTCCCCCAAATTACTTTGCACTGTGCACAAACACGCACATGTATACATGTCAAAACACCCAGACTCACATGATTGCCCCCCAATAAAATCTGAACTCCTTGAGAAGAGAATCTATTCTACTTTTGTCCAAATCCTGAAAGACTAGGGTACACCATCTTCAGGTGCACAGAAGGTGCTAAACAAATTCTTACCGAATTCAATTGAACTGTCCTCTCAGCCACTGGGAAGGAGGCAGGAATTGGGAGCAGTTAGCCCATGAAGCCCTGCTCCCCAAAGTACCTGTCCCTAGAGTGGGACCTAGCTTCCACGCTCATAGCTAGCAGTTAAATGAGAGCTGACGTGCTTCCATGATACGAGAGCTGGGCTTGAAGGCAAGAGAAATACGGGATGGACTCTCACTTCCCATACATATAATTATGTAGCTATGGCCAAATGAAATCATCGCCAATGCAAACCTCAGTTTCTTCATCTGTAAAATGGGGCTAATCCAATCTGAAGCATCTTCCTCACAGGTTTACTAAAAGGAAAATGATATAAAAGTGAGTTACAATTCTTGCGTAAATTAAATGCAAATGAAGACTCAATGTATTACAGAAGAACATGGACTTGAAGCAAAAAGTTCGAATTCTGCCATTGTCACTTTGTGATTCTGGACAGCTCACCTGACCTATCTGAGCCTATACTTCCTGCTTGGTGAAATGAGAACACTGGACAAGTGTTCTTGTCCCTGAGTTCCCTTCCCATGCTAGAGCCATCATGCTACCATCTTCTTTCCCCCAGGTAACATGAAGAGAATTTGCTAACTGATTGTCAGAGACAGAACAAAGGCCAGCCTCTCTGCCAGGTACTATTGTGTCAGTCACGATCCTGACCTAGAATGGCCCCAGCCAGCAGATTCAGTCGTGTTGCTAGAAGCAAAAAGCTTGGGTATCCCGGTCCAGCCTCAGCAAGCCAAGGGGCACTAACAAAGCCAATGATTCAGCTCACACCTGTAGTATTTCTTCTACCAAAGGGGGATGGCAAATCTCTTTGAGGATCCAAGCTTTCCAAGCCAAAGAACAGAAAGGCAAGACAGAGCAGTAAAGTCTCGGAGAAATCCCCCTGAGCTTGGTCTGGGCTCTTCTGATTGCTCAAAGAGCTCCCAAGCCAGGATGACATGCAGGAATAGGGGATCCCTCCAGGTCTGAGGTGGTGGAGAAATAGCTTGGCAGAGGGGACCCCCAACACCCAGCAGTTCCCTCTTCTGAAGCCCAAAGCACAAATGAGACCACGGGCAAAGCACTCTACAGAGGAGTCAAGACCTATTTATGGGTGATGTTGCTGGTGTGGGATACTTTAGAGAGATGGCTTCCCGAGGGCAGGTCCTGACTCTGACACTAGCTGATCTCGTAGCACCCCGGGCAACTGTCAAAGAGTAGCCATTAACCAACAGATGCTATCTCTACCAGGGAGGGAATGCCCACACCAAGACTTCCATAGATGGAGAGCAGCACAAGGCTGGACCAAAAATAGCTCAGCTGACCTTATGATGCCATAATGTGGTTCATGCCCAAAGATGTGATGATGGCCAGGTTTTCTATGAAACACAAATATGTCCCAACGATATCTTGGGTGAGTGAATGCATTTCCTATGGACCACTTCATGGAATATTAGCTCTTTGAGAGCTTGAATCATTTCATTTTTCTCTTTTTATCTCTAGAGCCTAGCATAGTTCCTGGGACAAGGCATGAACTTAATAAATGCTTACTTAATTTTTTTTGGGGGGGGGTTAAGTGACATGCCCAAGGTCACACAGCTAGGAAGTGTTAAGTATCTGAGGCCAGATTTGAACTCAGGTCCTCCTGACTTCAGGGCTGGTGCTCTATCCACTGCACCACTTAGCTGCCCCTGCTTAATTCATTTTTGTTAAAATCCCCTAAAATAACCCTTTGGTGTCTCATTTTAACAAGAGAGAAACTGGGGGAGCTCTATGGCCAGGCTGGCAACGTGGCTGGCCAGCTGCCATCTTGTATTCCATCAACAGAAAATTGGTTTATGCCTACCTCAGGCCTGGTGGTTGAGAGCACCTGAAAGAGTCACAATCTCTAAAGCTTCTCCACTAGCCCCCACTCAGAGGTTCCTGTTTTAGGCAGAATGAGTCAAAGGGGGTACAGATAAGGAGCAAGCAAGAGCCAAAGATTCACAAAGTCTGAGACGAGAGAAGGATCTCAGGAGCCAGCTTTACTGGATCTGACAAGTGGACATCCAGCTTCTCCCTGAAGTCCAGAGGGAGAGCCTATGGGCTCCTAAGTTAGACCATCTCACTGTGAGGCAGCTTCCTTTGCTGGGAATGTTTTCCCAACATTCAGCCTCTTGGTAACTTGCTCTCGATGATGAAAGACCTTAAGACATAAAAAGGACCAGCTGAAGGTATCAGGGCTATTGAGACCGGAGGGAAAAAACTCAGTAGAGACCAGGGGGCTGTCATGTGAACAGGAGACTGGACTCACCATTCTGACAGAAGTTGTCAGACCCACAACAATTATTTCTAATTAAACCAAAAGTAGTTTAAAGTTGGATAAACCAGAAAAGGTTGGCTCAAAGCTGGCCCCTCCAAGGAAACTGGTCTAATGAAAATCTGTCCATCTCCCTTAGGTGCTAATGCTGTCCTTGGCCCGATTCCTTCCAGAAGATGAAAGGCCTTTCCGTTGCATATCAGAGGCAGCAATTTCTGCCTTAAGAACGCATACATGAATATCTTTATCGGCTTCTGCACACCTGGGGTCAAGAAGAGAACTGGAGGAAATCCTGGACTCATTTCTATGAATCTTTAATTGTGCAGCGGATTCTCAAATGTTACCAGCTGACATTTAAAAGCTTACTCCACTAAGCACCTTTGGCAAGCTAATATATCCCTGTTTTATGCTTTATTTGATATAAGCGATCAGAGGGTCTAACAAGGTGATCCCTGTTGTTAGATCTTTCAAAGACTCTTGGGTAATTAAAAGGAATCTCACCCAGAGGGCAACAGAGAGCTGTAGGGTACTTGTGAGCAGGCTGCTCCATATGACAAATAAAACATTACCAAAAAAGGTTGGAATACCAAATGTCATCCACAGAAGCGTTATTCATAAAGCTCTTACGTAGCACACTACTGGCATATAGTTGGCATTTAATAAAATACTTGTGGGCAGCTAGGTGGTTTAGTGGATAGAGCATCAGCCCTGACGTCAGGAGGATCTGAGTTCAATTAACACTGCCTAGCTGTGTGACCCTGGGCAAGTCACTTAACCCCAATTGCCTCAGAAAAAATATTAAAAAAAACCTTGTGCATTTATTAACCAAAGTAACACAAGTGGACAAGTAGGGGCTGAGAGATCGGACACCCTGTGAATAGCCTTCATGCAATACTGCTGCCTTCAGGAAGCAGGAGAATTCAAGGAAGCTCTTCAGACTTTCTCTTGGGTGGGAGAAAGGGTGCCTCTGCAGCATCCTCATATTAGGATATGAACAAGAATGGGCAGCCATGAACGACTTCCAATCTGCACCAGGGAAGGGAACTCCTAATGGGTGGGATCACAGCGCTAGGGGCCCATTTCCCCATAACCTTAAAAAGGATCAAAAGATGGAGAACCCAACCAATCACCTCCCTCAGGTGCACTGAAATGAGCAAATGAAGAGTATTATCTCATCTTGGGAAACAAGGTCCTTCCCCACCATCTATATCACTGAATCACAAAAGCTGCTGTGATGCTCAAGGTGAAGGGGATCTGCCATGGTTTCCTTGCTCTAAAGAAATACTCTGCTTACCCTAATCCAGACTGAAGAAGCAGCCTATTTTTCAGATTCCCAGAGGTGAGAGGGACATCAGAGGTTTCCAATAGTCTTCAATAAGAATCCCCTCTAAAAACCTCATCAATGGGTCTTCCAGCCTTTGCTTGAAGACCTCCAAGAAGAGGAACTCAGCTCTTTTTTGAAGCGGTCTGGGATGGTTCTGATTGTCAGAGATTTTGTTTTTCTTTCATCACTCTATGTTTGTCTCTTTGTTACTTCCATCCATTGCTGAGATCAATCAGAACTGAGCTGAATCCTCTCTCAAGGGACAATCTTCAAATACTTAGATTAATTGATAAGCACCTACCATGGGTCACACTGTGCTAGGAGTCAAGAGCACAAAGAAAACCTTTAGGGAACTTTTAACCCTAAGAACCAAAGTAGCCACCATCCCCACCCCGGCCTTTTCTTCCCAAGGCCAACCATCCCCGGTTCCTTCTAGTGCTCCTATCATCAGTTTCTCCATGACTACATGTTATTCGGGGAGAATTTTCAGATAGATGACAGGATGGTAGTAAAAATTCTATTCTAGTCTCAAAGATATAACTTTCAAATTTTGTTTTTCCGTTTCCCATATTAAGATCCTTCGAATTAAAATATGTATAAAACCAAATGGTACAGTTGCCTTTGTTGATAATTTGAACATTTTTATTGATAAAGAACCTTAAATGAAGACTCCTTGGATGTGTCTACAGTCATCATTACATAAACATGCTCAGCCTCTGGCTGTCAGCGAGAAATAAATCTTCTTGATTTTTATCTTGAAAAACTGTCACATGCTCAGCAATATGAAAGAAATGCTGAGCTATTATGCTTAATTAGAAGTGTTTTTCCCAGAATTGCAGAAAATGAGAAATATTGTGTGGCCAATTATCTAAACATAAAGAGAAATGATTTCACCGACACAATACTTGGGATCTGTACAGTTTCCATATTTGAGCTTATTTGAAAAAAATGAACAATAAGAGATTTGATGAAATCTGGCTGTGTTGGAGGGGGGTAGTTAAGTTGAGGGAAGAGGATAATGTAGCACAATTTACACATTTTGAGTTTGGACAAAATACACGGGTGGGGGTGGGGAGGAAGCCAAGGAGAAAAGGCTGCTGTCTTTCTGCTTTTGCCACTGTTTCATTGACTCTCTGCTAAACTGTCCTTCCTTTCCTTTCTGCTTGTTTCATCTCCTTGTGCAAGATCACTGTGGTCATCAGCTCCAGTCATGATCCCATTACTTTTCCTGAGGACAACAGCCTCTTTCCGCCATCTCTATAACTATGGCGCTGGGGAGGAAGAAGGAGTGGACAAGTAAAGCTTCTGATTAGAAGGAGGTAGTGAATGGAACAGACTCCTTGACTGTCACAAACAATCCTGTTTGTGAACTAGCCAACCCACATTCAGTGATGAAAGAGGGAAAAGAAATCAGGGTTCAAAGAGATAAGTGTCTCTACAGTCTCCCTTTTTCACCAACAATGGACTAAAATGAGAAGCAGCTGAAGGTCCAAACCAGAGCCTGGGCAGCTGAGACATCATTTATTGAATCCCATCCCGTTTCCATGCCTCATGGTAAAAGACTCAGATACTGAGTTCCTACAACTTTAAAGATTAGAAAGGCATCTTTAACAGACACCTTTAAAGACTATTGGAGGCATGAGCCAAACATCTCGTGAGGAACTTGATATTTTGTCCAAACCTCCTTTCCTCCTTTTAGGAGAACTAGCCAAACTCAGTTTTCTTTCTCTGATTCCTGGACTTGGAGAGGTTGTCCAGGTCAAGGAGAGTCTTAAGCACTCACCTAGCTAGATCTTTTTTTATTATGTATTTTTCCTTATTTTTATTTTTCCAACACTAAAAATAAGCATTATGTACAGTACCTAAGAATTCCCGAGTCTCTGGGGATCTACTTCCAAGGTCATATGAAATAGCAAATTCACAAAAGAGACAGAGCTAGCCAGAGATGGGAGCTGGAGAACTGACTCTGATTGGCTAAATCTACAATGGGTCACACTTCTTAGAGCAAGAGTTCTTTTGTGTCATGGACTCCTCTGGTGAAACAGTGAAGTACTTCTCTGAATTCTGCTTTTAAATAAAATAAATGTTAAATTTTAGTTAGAGGTAGTAGGAAAAAAAAAGATGTAATGTCTTTTCCCCCTTCCAAGTTTATGGAACCTCATAAATCTATCCATGGTTTCTTGAGGATCTATAGATGCCAGGTTTTTTAACTCTTATCCTAGAAAGAGTCAATGCTGCCCCACAAAAAGATGAAGAATAAAACATTGGCCTTTATCTGTGAACAATCAGGAATCCAAGCACTTCCAACCTATGGGATATATGTGATGACAAGGGTGATTGTGGGACCCTCCCAAACTGGCCCAATATGATGGCAATCAACCATCTGGGGGTTAACTGAGAACTCTTTAGTTCTGAATCTAAAGAGAAATCTGGAATAGTAGAGGAAGGATAAGCATTGGAGACAGAGAGACCCAAGTTCTGGCACTGTCTGAGGCTTTGTGACTGGCCAAAGTTGTGAGCTTTTGATACCCCAAGCAATGAAGATTCAATCTACATTTGTGAAGGGAGTTTCTAAGATCATCAATGGCTACTTCCAATGAAATCAAAAGTGTCGATCAAAAGATAAATTAAAAGATCAACAATTAAGGCTTTTTGTTTCACCATATCTAAAGGAAATATGGAAGAGAAATGAGAAGTTGAGGCAATGTAAAAACAAGATAGAGCAATAAAAACATTTTAAATAGAATCAATAAAAATAATTGCTAAAAAGCTAAATGCCATAGCCTACTGAACATTTATTTTGTGATTTCCAAACATGATTTAGAGAGAAGTAAAAACAATTAAAACAAAGCAAACAAAAATGGAATATTTATTCAGATTAGAATCCTCAAATTTAATTAGATTTATAATTGCCATTTATATATATTTCAAAGTTTTCGAAGTACTTATTTAAGTCATGGATGGGTTGTGATCTATTAGGGAGAAGCAATGCTTGAACCAAGTCTTAAAGGAGTTGGGGTTCTATGTGGTGGAGACAAGAGGGAAGGGCTTTCCTGAGATTGTCACTGCAAAGGTGGGATGGGAGATGGAGTGCCATGTGGGAGGAGGAGCCAGCAGGCCATTTTGGCTAGAGTGGAGAGTGAGCAGATGGAGGCAGAAAGGGGTACAAAGGGCCATGTGGGGAACAGCTTGAAATACCTGCCTCAACTCCATCCTCCCACCTCATCTCCATCCCCTGACTCACCTCTATTCCCCGCCAGCCCTAGCTTCCTTCAACATACAACATGATATCCCCTTTCTACAGCAGGTAGGTTCTGGGATGTCCCTCCTTTCACTCCTAAGGTCTTCCCTCTGAGATTTTATACCCACACACTTGTATACTTGTAGACATATGTGTGTGTTACTTGCATTATCATATCATATATAGATAATATAAAGAAAAGAAAAAAGAAGAAAAAGACACACAGAGAAAAAGAGAGATAAAGAGGGAGGGGAAGAGAGGGGAAAGGGAGAGGTGGAGAGGGAGAGGGAGAGGGAGAGGAAGAAGGAGAGGAGAAGGGAGGGTGAAGGCAGGAAGGAAGGGAGGGGGAGAGAAGAGAGAGGGAGGAAGGGAAGGAGAAAGGAAAAGAGGGGGAGGGAGGGAAGGATAGAAGGGATGAGGGAAGGAAGGAGAGAAGGAAGGGAAAGAGAAAAAAGGGAGTGAGAAGGAGGGAGGGGAGGGGAAAGGAAGGAGAGAGGGAGAAAGGCAGGAAAGGAGAGAGAAAGAAGGAGAGAGGGAAGGAGGAAGGGAGGGAGGGAGGAAAGGAGGAATAGGTACAGAGAGAAAGAGAGAGGGACAGAGAGAATAAATACAAACATTTAATGGCAGAGAACATTCTACATGTCATACTTTATATACATTTTTATATGACACACCTATATTCTTTTACATAGCAGTTTGTGTCCCCCCCCCCAATTAAATGAGAACTTCTTGAAGGCAGGGACCATCTTTCCCTGTTTTTTTGCCTCTTTTTGTATCTCCAGAACTTAGCACAAGTGCCTGTTACATAATAATCATTTAATAAATGCTTGTTGACTGACACTAATTGAAAAATTATTTCTGATTAATCAGAAAAAATAATTTATTCTGAAATTAAAAACAAAGACAACTCAATCAGAACTGAAGTTTTCCAGACAGATAATGCTGGGATCTGCCCAGACTTACATGTGAGGAACCGAACAGGCAGTGAGCTGCAAACCAAAAACCTTTGGTGGGCATTTTCCGTGAGATGATTAAGGCTGGAGCTGAGCTTCCCTAAAGCCAACCAGGCCAAGGCAGAGATTCCCAGCTTTGGTCAAGGGTGTACAAACATGAAAAGGAAGATGCAAGGTGAAATGCCAAAGCTCCAGAGCTTCTGAGAGCTGGAGAGGAGACGTGCAAACAAGTGAACCTGAAGACTCATCCTGAGCAACTTAGGATGGGTTGATTTTGCCCCTTTGATGCTGCCCCTGTGGCTAATTTCTGCCTTTAAAAACTGATATTCAATTTTAACAGCTCCCAATAAGGTCACTCAAGGGAATTTCTGGGTGAAATTTGCAACCGGTTTCTGACAACGATGGGCATGATCACATAGCTAAAGGAGTGTAGGAAGTTTCCTGGCGAGATGTATGCAATTGGGGGTAGGAAGGGAGCGGGTTCCAGGAGTGTCTGAAGACACATTTTTTCCTCCTATGTACCTTTCATCCTGGAGCTTAATACTGGGACCACGTTCCACTATGACTGTGAGCTCTTAGCAGACCTATCATGGCTTCTGTTTGAGGGGCACACAGGGTTTGCCAACTCCTTTCTCTAGAAGCTATAGAGTCCTCATAGAAAATCAAGTCCAACCTCCTCATATTAAAAATAAAAACCTGAGATTCAGGGGGGGGGGTGACATGACACAGTGTCACCCAGGTAGAATTTGAACCCACGGCCTTCAACTTCAAAGAAAGCACAATTAACAGCCATGACTAATTAACAGTCTTGTCGAACTTATTTTCCACAGAGGTGCCTTGATCTTGTGATGAAGAGAGCCATCTACACTCAGAGAGAGGGCTTTGGGAACTGAGTATGGATCATAACATAGCATTTTCACTCTTTCTGTTGTTGTTTGCTTGCATTTTGTTTTATTTCTTTTTTTCCCTTTTTGATCTGATTTTTCTTGTGCAGCAAAATAATTGTATAAATATATATGCAGATATTGGATTTAATATATTTTTTACCATGTTCAACATATATTGAATTACTTGCCATCTAGGGGAGGGGGAAGGGGAATGTGGGGGAAAGTTGGAACACAAGGTTTTGCAAGAGTCAATGTTGAGAAATTATTCATGCATATGTTTTGAAAATGAAAAGCTTTAATAAAAAACAAATAAATTAAAATGTGTCAAATTTAAAAAAAATAACCCTTGTCTTAGCTGTGGGAGTGGGTGATGAGTGTGGCTGAGAAATAAAGGGATCTGCCCTGTCATGTAGACAGTATATGTCAGAACCAGGACTCCATTTTTTTTGCTCCAGAGACTGTCCTTGGATCTACTGGTCACTCAATGGTGACTATAAATATATTTCATTGCTTTGTCTTTTAATGTCAGAACTTAAAAAAACACAAAAGATTGACTTTTTAGTTTGGAGTGAGGAAATGCCCCCCAGTGTCTCCTGACCCTTTGGTTAAATTCTATGAATGGTCTCTAGCCCTTGGATGCTGCCTGGCTGGTAATCTCATTCTAGTCTCTGAAAGAATGAAGTGTGACTGACCATGGAAGCAGCTCAAACCACTTGGCTCTGTGAGAAGGGAAGGAGAAGCTGCCTTCCGACGTCTCTGCCGGAGCTGGCTGGCCGTCCACCTTCCTTGTCAAGTTGTATTAAAAATAAAGAACACAAAAATCTTTCTCCAGTTTAAATAAAAGGTCAGCAGCCTACCTCAGTTCCAATAATCCTCTCTCTGGGTGTAGATGGCTCTCTCCATCACAAAATCATTGGAACTGGCCTGAATCATCTCATTCTTGAAAAGTCCATCAATATACTCTTGTTGTTGCCGTGTATAATGTTCTCCTGGTTCTGCTCATGTCACTCAGCATCAGTTCATGCAAGTCTCTCCAGGCCTCTCTGAAATCTCCTGCTGGTCATTTCTTACAGAGCAATAATATTCCATAACATTCATATACCATAATTTATTCAGCCACTCTCCAATTGATGGGCATCCATTCATTCTTGCACATGTGGGTCCCTTTCCCTCCTTTAAGATCTCTTTGGGATATAGGCCCAGTAGAAACACTGCTGGGTCAAAGGGTACAAACAGAAGCATCACAGGATCCTGGGATGTCAGGCTCTAACAAAGTTAGATACTGCTTGGAACAATTGTTCCATTTGTTGGATAGGAAAATAAAAGGTTCATATATCTTGACTGCAAGCATAAGCAGACCCACTTAACTGACCATTCCCAAATGAGGACATTTAAAATGTGGATTTCTGCCAGATTATTAGAGGATCTTTGCAGCCTCCAAACATTGCATTTAGGGAGAATTTAGTCCAAACATCATTTAAGAGATGAGAAAACAGAAGCCAAGAGAATGCTAAGTCACACAGAAAGAAAGAATATGTTTGCATGTTCCAAGCTTTATGCTAAGAACTTTATAAATAAAATTTCATTTGAGCTTAATGGAGAGATTTTGGGTTTTTTGTATTTCATTTGATCCTTACAGAATCCTGAGAGGAGGTGCTGTCATTATTGCCATTTTACAGTAGAGGAAACTGAGTCAAATAGTGGTGAAGTGACTTGTTGGTTTTTACCATTGAGTCTTGTCAACTTTTATTGAGCCAATAGAACATTTATCTATCAAGTAAAGCAGCTAAAAAATCTAACAACTAATATAACATGTTTCTGAAATGGAGGATGTTAACAGACAACAAAGCACTATGGCCACGCCCCAAAATAACATAACTTAAGAGAAATAAATTTACAGCTTACTGAGGGAAAGGGTGGAGACGGGGGATTCCTGGAAAGACACAGGGGTCAAGTTTCTTGATTATTTAATAAAAATTCATTTCCTTCTTCCCTAGAAAAAGCAAGGAATCTTTACATTTTGTCTAAACAGTCCTACGTTTCCAGCAAAGTGTTTTTAAGTTAAAATCTAGTGAAAGAACAAACTTCTGGTACAGATGAGGAAATGGAGATGAAAAGTTAAATCTCATACCCACACATTAGCATATTTATACAAACTCATCTCTGAGGCTCACAACTTAAGAAAGGGTTAAAGTTTTTGTAAGAGCAAAAAACATCAATGATTAGAAAAGCAACTATTGCACATTTAGGCACTGAGCTTAGAATCTTTCCTAAGTTCAAATCCAGCCTCAGACACTTACTAGAAAATCACTTCATCCTTTTTGCCTCAGTTTCCTCATTTGTAAAATGAGCTAGAGAAAGAAATGGCCAATCCCTCTGGTATCTTTGCCAGGAAAACTCCAAATGGGGCTATCATGATGTCACTTGGATGGGGCTTGGATGTCACTGAGATGACTCAACAGCATATTTTCCCAGGGTCAAAGAACTAGTAAGTATCTGAGCTTAGATTTGAACCCGGGTCTTCCTGGTTCCAAGACTGAAATTCCATCTTCTGTACCACGTTGCTGCCTCAGAAAACTGCCTCAAGCAACATTATTTACTCAAATGTAATCCAGCTTTCTGGCCTAATTCAAAAAGGAACTTTAACATTTTCAATATATTCAATGATTATGTTTAAAAATCAAAGTAAATCAAAGAGAGTAGTAGGGGATTGACCAATGGGAATCCAGTTTTTGGATAGGCCCCTATAACTGGACTGTTGTTGGAAGGTCATCTTGTTAAAATTAAAGAAAGGCTAATTGTATCAGGTACCTCTCAAATGTCCCCAGGGATTAGATGAGCTAATCTCAATCTTAACTAACCTTCAAACCCTAAAGAAAGATCAGCTATGAATAGACACTTCCTGACATTTAGGATCCTTTAAAGGGCAAGGTGTTTTAAAGACAGAGGGATGTTCCAAGGTTATTCAGCCATTTTATAGATGTGGAAATAGCCCCAACTCAGAAGCAATTTTATTAAAATCACATAGGTAATCCTGGGAGGTCCAACTGAGGACACATTGCACCAAGGTTTTCAGGACCAGGGAGAGAAACAAGAGCCCTGGATTAGGAATCTGAGGAGTTGACCTTGAATCCTGCCACCAGCCCATGGCACAGGCTAAGCAGTAAATCAAGGCTTGCTGAACCTTATGGTCTAAGGCAGGTCATCCTCCTGGATTTTGTCTATAAAGTCAGGGTAGAATTGGAGGGCCTCTTTCCCTTTTAGATGCAGATATGGCATTATCACCTAAAATTCAGGTAAACATGGGGAGAGATTTTTATTAGATTAAAAAAATTATAATACATTATATATAATGTATATATACTACATTAATATATAATACATTAATATTTCCTAGAAAGCACAGAATTTTCACCATCTCTATAAGAAAGCATGGCACATTCTATTCCACACATTTCTCATTTTATTCTGTTTTGGAAAAAACAATGAAGAAGGTCTGGAAATCCTGATGAAGTCATCTTTCAAACTTTTCCAATCTGAGTCTATGAGTCTCTGTCAAAAGACCTTGAATATATTTTTCTTTTTCTTTCTTCTTCCCTTTCTTCTCTCCCCCGATTTCCTGAATCTATTGCAGAGTTTTTCCATTATATTTTTGAAGGGAAAAAAATCTTCCCAACTTACAATTGAACTCTTTCTTCCAGCAAATAAAACCAGTTAAGCAAAAATAAATAAATAAATAAAAGCAATAACACCCGTTACAGTGACTGCTTCCACAATATTCTGCCCTAGTGGTCCCCTGTCTCTTTCCTGTAAGGAGAGAGGTTCGTTTCATTATCTGCTCTCTGGGACCATCATTTGCTTTTCCAATTACACAGAATCTACAGTTCTTTTTACACTGATGTCAAACTCAAATAGAAATGGATCCCTGCAGGCCACACATTGACTTAGAAAACAATGAATTTACATTTTCTATGTTGTGTTGTATTTTTATGTATTTTGTTAAACCTTTTCCAATTACATTTTAACCTGGTTCTGGCCAAAATTGGGAGCTTGAAACATCTGATTTTAGGGATCTTGTTATTTATATTGTCATAATGATGTTTATATCACTCTTTGGGTTCTGATTTCCTCATCCTACATCATTTGATATAGTGATATATTATAATGATAATCCTGATAGTAATAACAGCTAACCTTTAAAAAGCATTTCAAAGTTTGCAAATAAAATGTTTCCCCCATTTGATTCTTCCAACAGCACTGTGAGGTAAGTGTTTCTCTTATTCCCATTTTAGAGATGAGGACATTAGGGACCAGAGAAGTTAGGTAGATTGCCAAATGTCACCGTTAATATGTGTTTGAGGTGAAACTTGTCTATGTCTTCCTGAGTCTTGCACCCTATCTACCTTTCTCTGAATTTTTCCTATTGGTCATTTCTTACTAAAGAATCACACTGCACTGTATCCATAAACTACATTTTTGGCAACCACTTCCCCATCAATGGACACTGTGATGTCAAAGAATTGGAAACAAGGAGCAAGATGTTGGAGTATATGGGACCTTTATTTCCATTCATAATCTCCTAGAGAAATTAATATAGGCTGTCCATGGGAAAATAAAATCCTGAAGCTTAAAGACTTTGGTCATATAATGAGAAGATAGGAATCACTGAAAAAGATCCTGATGTTGGGAAAGATTGAAGGCAAAAGAAGAAGGGGACAGCAGAGGATACGATGGAGAGATGGAAGTAACCAACATGACCTTGGACAGAGAGTTCAATTGGAAGTTGAATGAAAAGGCCAGCGTATCCTCAGGATCCATCAGTCAATGGCAGGAAAACCAAGTCTCAGGGATCCTTGAGAGGACTTGTAGGGTCTAAAGGCAGTCATGGAGCAGGTCCAGTGGCCTGGGGGACTGAATGTATAACAGGAGGTAGATGGGAAGCCCCCATAAGTTGCCAACTTCTAAGTGGTATAAGTAATTTTTTTTTTCCTTAGAGGCCCCATCTTGTTTAAATACCTTAGGAATGAGAGAAGGGGAAAGTGGAAAGAAAAGAAAGAGGAGAAAGGGAAAGGACACCCCATACACACAAATAGATGCCTTTCCCTTTTATTATCCCGGAACTTGGGTCCAACTGGCCAGAAGTCCAGAAAAGGACAAAAAGCAAGGGAGAGAGAAATGCACAAATTGCCTCCAAAGTCAGGGAATGGAGAAATGTTCTTCTTTCCCAGCTGGAACATCCCATGGAGTCTAGGGGACAGTGCATCCATACTGGACCTCCATTTTCTTAGCTCTAAAAAGAGAATGTTGTGATAAATTTGATGATCCCTTCCATTCCAAATCCTCTAAGCTTCCCTCTACCATCAAGGAAGAGCATAGCTAGTTATAACAACTCGGTGGTAGAGAAACCATAGGTATTATCATCCCCTTTTGACAGATAAGATGACTAGGATTCAGGGACATTTATTGACCTGCCCATGGTCACAGAGTAGCTTCCAGATATTGTCTCTCTTTTACTCTGAGAGACGACCTTAATATTCTTTGAAAGCGGGTTCTGTGTAGCTACATCCTGACTCTCGAGAACTGGCTGGAATCATTCTGATGGAACTAATCTGGGCTTTTGCAGCCATCTCAAATCCCTCTAAGGAGGTTTATGGCAGCGGGTTCTGTGTAGCTACATCCTGACTCTCGAGAACTGGCTGGAATCATTCTGATGGAACTAATCTGGGCTTTTGCAGCCATCTCAAATCCCTCTAAGGAGGTTTATGGCAGAGGCCTTAAAAGGTTTCTGGAGGGGAAAGAGTGAGCTCTTCCCAGTCTAACAATGGTCTAAGGCAAGACAGTTGGTCTGATGCCATTCTGGCATATGGTTCTTGTCTAGATGCTGAGAGGTTCTAGCATTTCCTAGGGGGGAGCAGATGGCCTTGAAGCTTCCAGGTCTCACTCTGCTCCATGCAGAGAAAATGGGGACAATGTGCCATCTTGGAATGACGTCTTGGATGATAAAAGTTCAGAATGAGGATAAACACTCTGAAAAGACGAGCTTCTCTTGACTCTTAAGAATAAGAAAATTATTTTGAAGAAATTAATGATGTTTTCTTTATCCTACAGTGGAATGGGGGGGCAATAAAGGCTTTTTCCTGGAAATACACAAGTACATTCTGTTGTAGACCTTCATTCATTTAGAGATTCTGAAATCCCACGAAGAGCAGGATCCTGGATCTTAGGCTGAAAGGAAGATTAGATGATACTGAGTTCCAGCCTTTCATTTTACATCAGAAAGAGCTGAGGACCAGAGAGACTAAGTTGTAGCTCTAGGTCCCACAGGTAGGAATTAGCAGAACCCAAATTTAACATTCTTTCTCCTGGATAATCTTGCATCTCAAATAATATTTACAAATACATCCCAAAGCACATTTTTAAATCTTATACACCAAGATATACCTATATTATCTCAATGTTTGTAATATATATGTAAAAAGTATCTTACACATATATACCATATATAACAAAACAGATTGGGGATCCCTGATTCTATCAGTTTGGGTGCCCTTCTTCACCAAAGCAGATTGCAACCTGCAATGTATTTCTTAATCTTCACAAACTGTGATGATGAAACAAATTAATGTCCCGTGGCCAACATCCCATTGCAGGCCTGTCCTTGGAGCCTCCCAGCTCAATGAACCAACAGGTGGAATTCACTGATGATGTTCACTTGGGTGATGGTTCCCCAGATGCTTCTACCTCTGGCACATTTCTCACTAGTTGGCTAAATAGGAATGATAGGAAGGTACGTGTGGGGCTCCAAGGTTAAGTGGAAGAGGAGAATAAGAAGACTGATGACATTACTAAATAATAGTTGATATTTACATAGTACTTTGCATCTGATATTTCATTTAATCCTCAGAATAATACTGTGAAGTTGGTGCTATCATTATGCCCTTTTTAGAAATAAGGAAACTGAGGCGAGAGAGATCAAGAGGCTTGGTCAAGAAAGCATCGCTAGTACATGTCTAAAACAGGATTTCACTTCAGGTCTTCCTGACTCCAAATTTAGCTCTTGTTTCATAGGGCCACCCCAGGAAAAGTAATAGGAGGAAATTTTAAAAAGAAACAAACACATTTGAATCCATAAGTTGAAGCTCTCAAAACAAAGACTAGAACTAGAGTTCCAAGAGGAAGGAGTATGGGGTGGGGTTTCCGTGAGTAGGACTGGCCTGGTTGCTCAAGCATCTTTCCCCTATGATCTGCACCAATAAATTCTGAAGAGGGCAACCATGAATTCTTAGGATGCAAACATTAGGTCCAGATGGCTACCTTCTGATGCCATGTGGTCACCTAAAGCCATGGGCCCACCTGAATACACAAGCCCAGAACAGCTTATGGGTTTCCTTGAAAAGAAGTTGAATCCCAAGGAAATTCATAGAAGATGAGAGCAGTTGGGTGGGGTCAAAGGAGTGGGTAGCACAAGAAAGGATCCAGAGGACAAGTCACTTCACAAGTCAATTAGCAGAGGTCAGACAACACAGTCAGTCAAAAAGCATTTATTAGGCATTCACTATGTACCAGCTACTACATGGTCCCTGCCCTCAAGAAGCTCATATTCTAATGGGGAGACCACATGAAAATTGTTACACACATACGAGATATATGTAGTATAAATGGACAGCAACCTAAGAGGTAAACAACTGGGAGTGGAGACTGGGTTGTCTTGAAAGAAGCCAGGATTTGGAGTATGGAGAAAGAAAGGAATTGTGTTCCCAGGCATGGAACACAACTAACAAATGTACAGAGCTGAGAGAAGGAGTGAAGGTTCTGGGCAGCTAAAGAAAGAGTGTGAAGGTACCAGATGTCTGAAAGGAAAAGGAAGAGTGAGAAATGAAGAAGAAAAGTCTAGAAAAAGCAAACAGAACTGGTAAAACTCCCCACACCCAAAACCAATGTTTTCCAGAGTCAAACCTGTGTAGGAAATAATCTCTTATGCTAGTTTCTTTCCTCATTCTTAATTACCCTAGGGAACAAGTCTAGATAGGGGACTTCAAACTTCTCCTTTCAAATGCCAACTAATTTCTTTCATCTTAATCTTCTCCAAGAAGATAAAAAAAGAAAGCATGTGAACAAAATGCTTAAGTGTTATTGATATGCTCCATTTTACATCATCTCTCTTTTCTAATATATTTTTTTCCTTTCTGTTTTTCAGAAAGTCATTCCTTAGAACAAAGAATTAAAAGGGGAATAAATTTTGTCATGTCTCCTCCAAAATCAAGCTATTTATCACTATGATTTGTCAGCCTTCCTTGTTCCATGGCCTTTGCATTTCCAGTGTCATAAACACTGACTATTTGACTCAGTTTGTGGATTTGGATGGGTGGGGTATTCTTTCCATTTGCATTTTCATAGTTCCTTCTCTCATCATCTTTTTCTTGATTCTGTTTCCTTCGGTTGTCATCAGTTCATAAAAAGTTTCCTCTGCTTCTCTGAATTCTTCCTATTCATCTTTCAAACAGGATATTGTTATTCCATTATATTTACTTGCCATAATTTCTTTATCCATTCCCCCATGATGAACATCCACCAGATCATCTAGTCTAAAGGAAACACTTTAAGCAAAGCAAGAGGCAAAGTACTAACATCCCTTAATAAAATCCCCCCACTCTAATCTAGATAGACACTAAGCAATTCTTTAGCTAACACATCTGTGAGAGAAAAGTTTTCATCCAAGTATAAGAACCCCAGAATTCAAGGTTAGTAAAACCCCACTGGACATTTCAAGGTAATAGATCAGGAGACGCACCCAGTCATGGCTACAGATGATGATGAAAGAAAGTTAATTAATCTGGTTTTCAACGAATGAACAAATCACATGCTTTCTTAAAATACCAAGTGTAAGGCTCTTAGCTGCTAATTAAGTTCAGGAGTGGAATAAACACTACATTTAAAGTACAGGCAAGAGACTCATAAAAGCAGGTATGCTGCTAACCAAATCCTCCATGGATTTGTCAAGCCATTTAACTCCTATGTAATGACCATAACAACATGGTTGAGCTGTTTATTGAACTGAATGTGCCAGTCAAGAATTAATTTTTGAGAAGCCACAAAATTGATAAAAATAATCTAGAAGTATGATGAACCAGAAAAAAAAATTGATTGCTAAGAGATACAGACAATTGACGCTAAATTCCATTTTTTAAAATATAAATGAATGAGTTCTAAACGGGTTTTTCTTCTAATACACAAAACCTCCCTCCACAAGGAATTTTAAGACCTAAAAAGGTCTTTGAAAGGCATGTTAGAGGTAAGAGAAAAATTCACACAATAACCATCATGTAAATGAAAAATACTGTTCCGAATTCAGATATTGTACAATGTTTGCATGTCTAATATAGGTGTTAGAGAACTGATGAGAAAACGCTTCCCTTCTTTTGATGGGAGGTGGGAAACAATGAGTCTAGATTTTTGTACCTGTTGTCACCATGGTGGCAGTCAATTTGCTTTGCTTAATTCTTTTATATGAGAAGAGATTTTATGGAAAAGGGATAGTCATTGGGAAGTATCAGTAGTAAAAACAAAACAAAATAAAAAACAACACTAATACCTACACAGATATTATGTACATAGATACAAACTATGACTTCGGTGGTACAGAGAGCTCCCATGTAAGGGGATACAAGGGAATATTTTTAGAGAGTTACTTAGAGGTTAAGTGTCTTGTCTAGAAGTATACAGACATTATATTATGTTATATTATGCTGTTATGTATAACACATAATGTGACATATAATACTTAATTATACACATATCAAATATTCACATGGACTCTTTGTGCCCAACCTGTGCTAGAGACTTCTGAGCTCATATTGGTCTGATCAGCCACAACCAGACACACTGTACCTTGACCTCAATATGGTAGCATCATTTTGGATCTCTTCAAACACAAAGGACAACAACCATATAACACAGATTAAAAATTCAAAGGACCTTTGTAATATTTTTAAGGGAATATAAAATAAACTAAATCTGTTCAAAGTCATTTCCATCACAGTCAAAAAATACTTAGGGAAAAACTTTATGAACAGTATTGAAAACACAATACTTTTGAGTATTTTTTGATTCTTAATTTAAATAACACTCACTAATTCTTAGACCATTCTAAGATTTATCCAGATGAGATCTTAAGTCATCCATTTCAACCCCCTTCTTTTACAAGTGAGGAAACTATGGCCCACGGAAGTATTTAACTAAAGCCATATGGGCAACATGGCTGTTGGAAAAGGTATTAGAAACAGCTGAAGAAAGAATGAATGTGAAAAGGAAAGGAAAAAAAGGACACGTAAATGAGTGGAGAGTTCCAGAGAAGAACAAGATGAGATAAGAAGATTTTCTTAAATGAGCAATGTAAAGGAGTAGAAGAAAATAACTGAATGGGCAAGACAAGAGATCTCTTCAAGAAAATTAGAGGTACAAAGGGAATGTTTCATACAAAAAATGGGCATGATAAAAGACAAAAATGGTAGAGACTTAAAAGAAGTAGAAGAGATTAAGAAGAGGTGCCAGGAATATTCAAAAGAACTATATTAAAAAAAATCTTAATGTCACTGACAATCATGATGATGTGGTTATTGATCTAGAATCAGACATCCTGAAAAATGAAGTGAAGTGGGCCTTAAGAAGCATTGAGAACATCAACAGTAGGGGAGGTGATGGAATTACAACTGAGTTATTTAAAATTCTGTAAGATGAGGCTGTTACTCAAGAGATCACTTTTTTTGTTGTTTGCTTGCATTTTGTTTTCTTTCTCATTTTTTCCCTTTTTGATCTGATTTTTCTTTGTGCAGCATGATAATTGTAGAGATATGTATAGAAAAATTGCACATCATTAACATATATTAGACTACTTGCTGTCTAGGGGAAGGATGGGGGGAAGAGGGAAAAATTTGGAACACAAAGTTTTGCAGGAATGAATATTGAAAATTATCTATGCATATGTTTTGGAAATAAAGTTTTATAGAGTTAAAAAAGAAAGGCAATGGCAAGGAATCTTTAAATTACTAAACAATGGCACTCATTCCACCCACCAACAAGGTTATACTTAAGATTCTGAAAATTAGGCTTCAGGACTATGTGAACCAAGAATTACCAAAAGAACAGCCTGGTTTTCAGAGAAGCAGAGGAACTAGAGACCAAATTGCAAACAATTCTTGGTAACGGAGAAAGCAAGGATTTCCAAAAAAACAAATCTCCTTCTACTTTGTTGACTACACTAAATCCTTTGATTGTATGGATCACAGCAAAACATGACAAGTCCTCAAAGAGATGATGGGAGTATCAGATATCTTACTTGTCTCCAGAGAAACATGTATGTGCGCCAAGAAGTAACAGTTAGAACCAAACATGGAACAACTGATTGGTTTAAAATTGGAAAAGGAGTATGGCAAGGCTGTCACCTTATGTATTTAACTTCTATGCAGAGTACATCCTGCAAAATGCCAGACTGGATGAGTCAAAAGCCAGAATGAAGGTTGCTGGGAGAAATATCAACAATCTCAGATATGCAGATGATACCACTCTGATGACAGGAAGCAAAGAGGAATTAAGAAGCTTCTGGATGAGAGTAAAAGGGAGAGTGTAAAAGCTGGCTTGAAGCCTAACAACAACAAAACTAAGATCTTGGCAACTGGTCCCATCACTTCCTGGCAACTAGCAGGGGAAAAAATGGAAGCAGTGTCAGATTTTTTTCTTCTTGACTCAAGGATCACTGTAGATGGTGAGTGCAGCCATGAAATTAAAAAGATGCTTGATCCTTGGAAGGAAAGCTATGGTAAATCTTAAACAGCATACTAAAAAGCAGAAACATCCCTTTCCAACAAAGGTCCATGTAGTTAAAACCATGGTTTTGCCAGTAGCAATAGATGGCTATGAAAGTTGAACCATATAGAAAGATGAATACCATAAAAATCAATGTTTTTCAAACTATGGTAGAGAAGACTTTTGAGAATCTCTTAGATAGCAAGGAGAAACAGAATCAATGAATACCTAGAGAAAATAATTCAGGCTCTTTATTGGAAGGTCATATATTGAAGCTGAAATTTAAATACTTCGGCTTTATAATGAGCCAAAGTATTGTTGGGAAAGAAAGTAAAAGGAAGAGATGGCAGAGGAGGAGATGGAACGATATTGTCATGTGGAACTTGGGGAAACTCTCAGATGAGACGCTCTCTCATCCAATACCTAATAATGTAAATTCAGTCTACACACTGAAAGGTTAGTAATATGCCACATTCAATTCAGTTCATTCGACTTCATGGCCAGCTATCTATCCACCATGCCAAATTGCCTTATAATTAGTAACATAATACACACCCACACCCACACACTCACACACACACTTTTTGATATTCACTATTACAGTCATTCAGGATGATTAACCAGATTTTATCATCAAGAAAGATTACTTCTGAGGGTCAAAAAGGAATGGATTATACTCTAGGGATGGCAAAAGATGTATTACAGAAATAATCCAAATCAACAACCATTTTTATTCTCCCTGAACATGAACATAGAAGAATTTAGTAGACTTAAATAGCGTCAGTATCATGACTATGAAATTAGATAAATTATTTTAATGTAAAAATAATCCATTTCCAGGAGAAGCACTAAAATGCATTTCAGCTTTAAATACAGTGAAATAAAAATTTATTGCTTAGGGTTTTGAGGTTCTTATAGGATTCCTGCCAATCCAGATGAAATATGTGTAAATGAAAAGAAACCGTCTCATTTCCCAGTTCAATAACACCAAGGCATCGGTCATATCTCAAGATAAATAGGAAAGGTTTGTTTAAAAGCAGCTTCCTTGAGTGAATTCTAACCTTACAATTGAAGACAAATAGACAGATTTGGCCCACAGGGTATTTTTAATATCATAATTACTCTAGGGGGAGGTAATATGTTGTTATAACTGCTGAATTTGGATGGTGGTATTTGATAATCATCTTGTTAAAAAATAAAAATATCTTAAATCAAAATTGAATCTAAAAAAAAAGATTAGCACTCATGATAGAATCACAAAGGTGAACCCTCTGCCTTTGTATGAAATATTAAAGGGCACTGGTACAGGGACATGCTTGTTCATTACTCAGTACCATTTTTTGAGCAACAAAAATACAGTCCACATTGTTTAGGGTATAAAATTAGACAACAGCAACAATGAGAACGGTAATTACATCTTTGATGGATGACATTTGGGATCAGACCTCAGTGCCCTTGGTGTTCTAAATTGATAGTATTTATTACCAATGCCTGCTATTTTTTCTTCTGGTTAATTTGCCTGGCACACTAAGTGTTTGCTCTGGGTACAGCTCCCCAGGCTCCAGTGAGAAGCTTCTCTGTGTGGTATAACTTGCCCCTGTGATGTTGAGATACTTGTGGGGGGAGAGTACAGACTGATCCTGAATCAGACGATTCAGCCCCCTCACTGTCTCCTCATTTCTCCTGCATCTCTCCCCTAAGCCCCCTTCTGCCTTCTCACACAGCCACTATTTTGGCTGACGTCTTCATCACTTCTGGGTTATTGCAATAGCCTTGAAAGGGTCTCCCTGCCCAATGTCTTTCTCCTCTCTGATTTCCCGCACAAGTAATTAATCTACTTCCCTGTTCTAATTGCAAAGGTCTTCTATTGGTTCTAAGAGCAAATATATAAAATATAAAAAGCAAATATTAAAAAAAGTTCTGGAATTTAAAACTTTTTGCAAGCTAACTCCAGCTGAACTTTTCAACCAATTTCCTTTTCAAATTTTCTTCGATTTTGCTAATTTTCTCTGGTTTGGCCAAATTAGTCTTGTTGCTGTTTCCTCATAAGGTTCCTTTCTCCCACCTTCAGGCTTTTCTACTGGAAGGAACTCATGTTTGGGAGCTGTTCCTTCCTTGTCTCCATTTCCTTGAGCTTTCAGCTTCCTCCTCTCATTTCATGATAACCTAGTATCAAAATTATGATACTTTTTTTTACTTACATGATTACATATTATTTTCTCACAATGTGAAACAAGTGCCATGAGCATGAAGACTTTCATTTGTGTCTTTGTATCCCTCAATCAGTCCCTGGCACATAGTAGACACTTGATAAATGCATACTGATCAAATATCAAAGGAATTAAATTTAAAAATATGAAGGAATAAGGTTTAGGAATACCAGATCTTAAACCACACTATAAGGCAGTAATTATCAAAGTTATTTGGTTCTAGCTAAGAAATAGAAAGGTACATCACTGAAACAGAGTAGACATATAATATACAATAGTAAAAACATTACAATAAACCTCCAACAAATTTAAAGATTTAAGCCTTTGAGATAAGAATACATTATTTAGCTTTTAATATGTAGGGAAAATTAGAAAACAATCTGTCAGAAATTGGGTATAGATCATTCTTAAGCTATTTACCAGATTAAAGTCAAAATAGCTGCATGATGTAGATACAATGGCAGAAATCATATGTAAACTAAAAGAACATAGAACATATTGTCTATGGATTGAAGAATTTATGAGTAAATGAGATAAAGAACATTATGATATATAAAATAGATACTATTGATTATATTAAATTAAAAAAAGTTTTTTTTACAAGTAAAATTAATGTAGCTAAGACTAGAGGGGAAACAAAATTTGGGGGAGGGGATAGAGAGTTTCGTGAATAAAAGTCTCATCTTAAATATATACATATATATGCATATACATATAATTTTATACAACATTTAAGAATATGACTCATTTCCCTGTTGATAATGAGTAAAAGGATATGAATAAGCAACATTTCAATGAAGAAATAAAAACTAGTCATATGAAAAAATGCTCTAAATCATTATTCATTAGAGAAATACAAATTAAAACAACTTTAAGATATCATCTCATATCTATTAGATAGGCTAATGTGACAGAATGGGAAAATGACAAATGTTGGAGGGGATATGGAATACACAATAATACACTTTTGGTGGAACTGTGAAATGATCCAATCATTTTGGAGAACAATATGGAATTATGCTCAAAGAGTTATAAAATTGTAAATACTCTGATCCAGCAATACCACTGTTATGTCTTATTTCCCAAGGTGATCAAAGAAAAAGGAAAAGAGCCTATTTGGTCTAAACTATTTTTAATAGGTCTCTTTGTGGTGGCAAAGAACTAGAACCTGAGGGAATGTTCTTCAACTGGGGAGTGGCTAAACAAGTTGTGGTATACGATTGTGATGGAATATTACTTCACTGTAATAATTAATGTTATACTGCACTGTAATAAATGATGAGCTACTTGATTTTAGAAAAAAAACAAGGAAATACTTGTATGAAATAATGAAGAGCGAACATTGTACACAGTAACAGCAATATTGTTAGAAAAATAATTGTGAATAACTGAGTTATGCTGGGTATTGTAAATACTCAAATTAACCATAAAGGCTCTATGAAGGAAGATACTATTCATCTTCCAGAGAAAAAAAACTGATAAATAGAACTGCTTGTAGTATGGTTTTATACATATATATAAATTTGCTTCACATGGTGGTCTACTCTCACACTGGGTGGAGGGAGGGAGGAAGGGAGGGAGAGAGAGAGAGAGAATTTTGAACTTAAAATGCAACCAAAAAATCAACTTAATTTAAATGTTATACATATATACATATATATATATATATGTGGGTGTGGGTGTGGGTGGGTGTTATGTGTGTTTGTGTGTGTATATATATATATATATATATATATATATATATATATATATATTGCTGAGGTAATTGAGGTTAAGTGACTTGACCAGGGTCACACAGCTAGAAAGTGTTAAGTGTCTGAGGCCTTCCTGACTTCAGAGCTGGTGTCTATCCACTGTGCCACCTAGCTGCCCCTAATTTAAATATTTTCTTAAAAATTTTAAATGCCATTATTGTCATCATGACTAATATTATTAAGGATAGTAGTGGTGGTGATGATAGTAGGAGGAGTAGGAGGAAGAAGAAGGGTAAACATCATTCAGATTTGTGATTTCTTTGATATCAGAAACTAACAGTATATAAACTTTATCTAGCAACCTCAGGCACTGAGAGAGTAAATATCCTGCCCTTTGCCAAACAGCTAGAATTTGTCTGTGACCAAGATCAGCTCTCTATCTACTGTACCACACTGTCCCTCAAACTTTGATTCTATAAGCCCCAAATGAAGTTCAGTATCAGAGAAGCAGCTAAATTCCAATTTGAAAGCTTGAGAAAGCTTTTTCTTCATCCTCAGTCTCCACGTGCACTCAGGGATTTTCGACAGGACTTCCTACAAGGTGAAAAGCCACCGAGAGCTGGGGGAATGTGAATAACTCATGCCAGTTTTAGGCAGATACTTTGAGCCCACCAAGTTTCCAAGTTAATGATTCTAGGGGTGGGGTCATTTGTTACAGACACAGCCACAGAGTAAAAGAAGTGCAATGGAAACCAGCCCCCCAGTGGTGAGGGACTATTCCCAGTGAGGGAAATTGGGAGAGAATTTCATAGAGATGAAAATGATCTGGGCTTTCTCCAAATTTCAAATACTTCTAGGAGCAGATGAGCCAAGAGAAAACATACTGATGACTTCTGTCCTTGTGGCTAGTTGGATCCCTTCCAAATAGACTGGAAACTCCTTAAAGCCAAGAACCATTTGCATAAACGTTTGTCTCCGTATCCCTGCTGTCTAGTACAGTACAGGGGAATAATCAAAGCTTCTTGAAATGGATTCAGTTGGTTTCCTACATTCCCAGGTCCTTCAGCCCACAGCAGTGGGTCAATCTACAAACATTTATTAGAAATGGGCTGGTTCACTGGGCTGAGCACTATAAAGTTGAAGGAAGGCTAAAACAGTCTCTGTCCTCTGGGAGCTTACGTTCTCTTGAGATAGGCAGGCTCTGGCCCTCTGATGGCCTGCTGGGTAGCTACCTCCCAGTCACTCAGGAAGAAGGCTCCCTACAAAAATTCAGACTCAGTAGAATGTTCTTGGTAAGTGAAGTGATCTGGACAGGGTTTGGCAGCTAGGAAGCATTAAAGGCAGCATCTGAACTTTGGTCTTCTCGACTCCAGAGGCAGTCAGTCCTCCTTTCCTGGGCCCACACTGCAAGCACACTGCCCTACAAGAGTTCATCCCCATCCTGCCCAGTTCAACAGAGCTGCAGCTCAAACTCCTCCCAGAAAGGTTTGGAGGGAGACCAAAATGAAGGCCTTGGACCCTAATCAGAGACTGTGCATATGGCTGAGCAGAGCTGAAGGCTCAGAATATCCTCACAGCTGATGACATCAGGTTTTATTTTAAACAAGACTTTCACTTATTTAGATTGATTCTAAAATGGCCCAACAATCCTCTTAACAACCAAGACAGAAAGGGAAGGGGGAAAGGTTATTTGTAGCAGCCATGTAAGACAGAAAGCAAGGGGAAGTTTGTGCTCTAGAGGAGAAAATGTAGGGAATGGGAGGTTTAAGAGTCATCCCGAGCTTTGTTGCTGTGATTGGGCACTGGGCCAGTGGGTCTGCCATTTTTAAATTCTGTGTCTCCATGGCCACTTAAGGCAGACACGTATACCCTGGTTGTTTCACTCCAGCAGATGGGAAAGGGTTTTCCTGCCATCTTTGGAAGCCTCACCCAGAGGTCGGCACTCAGGAGAATCTACTCAGTCTTCTTGGTAAGAAGTAGCCTTCCAGGGAAGACATGCACCAAATGGAAATGGAGACTCTCTTATCAAAGATCACACAAAACACAGAAGTAAAGGCTGAACCAGGTCATCTGATTTCAAGTCTAGTCCTCTCTCCTCTGGATCCTGAGTTTTCTCAGTGATGAAAGAACTTCCAAGGCTCTCTGGAAAGCTACAAGGAGGGCAAAGTTCCAAATTGTTTTCTACAATTGTTCAAACAGTTCATAACTCCACCAACAATGACTCAATATCCCTATTATTTCATGTTCCCAAAATGTGACTCTACACATGGACATCACCAGATGATCATTATAGAAAATCAGAATGGTTATATATTTAGCAACTAGTACAGGTTCTTCAGGAACTTTTATACAGTCAGTTAAAACAAGACCTGCAGCTGCCTTTGGATAAGACCATGAGCTTCTTATTGCAAAATTCAGACTTAAATTAAAGAAAAGAGAGAAAATCATCAAACCATATGGGTATGACCTACATATCATCTTTTATGAATATGAAACAGAGGTGATGAATAGAGAAATTAGATCTAATGCCTGAAGAACTTTGTTCAGAGGTTTATAACATTGTAGAGGAAGAAAAAAAACTTTTCCACAGAAAAAGAAGAGTAAAAAGAGCAAAATGACTGATTAAGCTTTACAAATAGTTGAAGAAGGAAAACAAAAGGGAAAAGAGAAATGGAAAGATATAAACAACAATGCAGAATTCCAATGAATAGCAAGAAGAGAGAAGATTTTCATAAATGACCAATGCAAAGAAATAGGAAAAAAGCAATAGAACTGGCAAGACAAGAGAGCTCTTCAAGAAAAAAAAGAGGTACTAAAGAAAATTTTCATGTAAATATGAGCATGATAAAAGGCAAAAATGGTAGGGACGCAACAGAAGCAGAAGATATTAAGAAGTGATAAGAATACACAAAAGAACTATTGAAGAAATATTTTAACATCACCAAAAAGCATTGCTAACAATAAGATTATTGGAGGTGATAGGATTCTAGGTAAGCTACTTAAAATCCTAAAAGATGAGGCTATCAAAGTGCTATGCTCAATATACCAGTAAATTTGGAAAACTCAGCAGTGGTCCCTGGATTGGAAAAGCAAGGTCAATGTCAAGGAATGTTCAAATTACCAAAAAGTTGCATTTCTTTCACAGACCAGTAAGGTTATGTTTGCAATTCTGCGAACTGGGCTTCAGCAATATGTGAACCACAAATTACCAAAAAAAAAAAAAAAAAAAAAACCAGGCTGGTTTTCAAAGAGCAGAAGAACTAGAGATTTTTCTGGATTATGGAGAAAGCAATGTAATTTCAGAAAGCCATCTATTTTTGCTTCATTGACTACACTAATGTCTTTGACTGTGTGGATAACAAAAAAAAAAAAAAAAAACATGGCACGTCCTCAAAGACATGGGAATATCAGATCATCTTATCTTCTAATGAACCTGTATGTGGGCCAAGAAACAACAGAACCAAACATGGAATAACTGATTGGTTTAAGATTGGAAAAGGAGTACGACAAGGCTATATATTGTCGTCTTATTTAACTTATATGCAGAGTACATCATGCCAAATGCCAGACTGGATGAGTCAAAAGCCATAATGAAAGTTGCTGGGAGAAATATCAACAATCTCAGATACACAGATGATAGCACTCTGATGGCACAAAATGAAGAGGAATTAAGAAACCTCTTTATGAAAGTGAAAAAGGAGAGTATAAAAGCTGGCTTGAAGCCTAACCTCAACAAAACTAAGATCTTGGCAACTGGTCCCATCACTTCCTGGCAACTAGAGGAAAAAGAAATGGAAGCAGTATCAGATTTTATCTTCTTGGACTCAAAGATCATTGCAGAGAGTGATTGCAACCATGAAAATAAAAGATGTTTGCTTCCTGAAATGAAAACTATGGCAAATCTGGACAGCAAACTCAAAAGGAGACATAATTTTGCCAGCAAAGGTCCATATAGTCAAAGCTATGTTTTTTTTTTCAATAGCAATATATGGTTCTGAAAACTAAACTATAAAGAAAGCTGAGCACCATAAAAAACAATGCTTTTCAAAATATTTTGCTTGAGAAGACTTTTGAGAGTCCCTGGAACAGTAAGAGCAAAAGAGCCAATACTTAAAGAAATTGATTCTTGCAATTCACTGAAAGATCATACACTAGCCACATTTTGAGAGGATGGGACTCATTGAAAAAGAGCCTGATGCTGGAAAAGACTGAATGCAAAAGGGGAAGAAAACAGGACAGTATGAGATGGAAAGATAGTGTCACAGAAATCATGAATATGTGGGTGATGCTGGAGGTTAGAAAAGCCTTGTATGCTATGGTTAATTGACTTTCAGTGCCAAGATGGTGGAATAAGGAAGGAACCCCTGGAATTCCTCCCAAATTTCTCTCCAAATTCTGAGGGAATCACCTCAGAATTGAGTTAGGAGCAGGGAATTAACTTACTAGTGCAACAGAAAAAGTCTGCCTCACTTGCAACAAAGTCCAAGAACAGCAACAGCAGCAGCAGCAGCCAGCCTCATAGGAGGAAGTCCGCAACAAGGCTCCAGGACTGGGGCAATCTACCTGGGAGGCACCTTGTCTTGCTGCCAATCAGCAGCTCCATAGGCAAGTGGACAGTCTTTGAAATTCAGCAAGGCCCTACCCCAGCAACATGCCATTGGAGAGACCTAGACCTCATTGTAGGACAAAAGTAAAGCCCCACCCTGGAACTGGCTAACTCTGAAACTCTACCTCTATTGCTCTCCCAGGAAAGAGACTCCCCCTTGGGGAGAAAAGCAGCAAGATGTCTCCTCCAGGAGCCAGCCACCAGAAAGACCTTGTCATCTTAGCAACCCAGTAACAAGGTCCCATCCCTGAAGCAGGCCAATAGTAAAACCCCATACCCAGGGGAGGAGAATATGCCCTAACCCATAGTACCCATCAAAAGGGAAGCTTATCTTCCAGAGAAAGCCCAAACTTCTAGTTAAGTCCTGAAACTCTATCAAAGCTAGGAGTAGGACCCAGACCCCCAGCAGCAAAAGTTGGAGATAATATAGGCCTAGAGCCCAATTCTCATAAAAACACCATGTGTAAAAAAAAAAAAAAAAAAAAAAAAAAAAAAAAAAAAACAAAACTTGGCCAGAAAGATACTATGATGATAGGGAGGATCAAAGCATAAACTTAGAAGAGATTGAAAGTGTCAAAATGGCTGTATGAGAAGTCTCAAAGAAAAATATAATTTGGTCTCAGGCCTAAAAAGAATTCCTGGAAGAACTTTAAAAGTATTTATAAAGAAAATTAGAGAAGTAGAAGAAAATGTGGCAGAGAAATGAAAGTAATAGAAGAGAATCATGAAAAGAATCGATAGCATGGGAAAAGACATACAAAAATTTACTGAGGAAAATAAACTCACTAAAAATAGAATTGGCCAAATAGAAAAGGAAATACAAAAGTTCACTGAAATAATATTTTGTTAAAATTAGAATTGAACTAGTAGAAGCTCATGATTCTATGAGACCTCAAAACATGATAAAACAAAATCAAAAAAGTAAAAAACAATATAGAAGAAAGTGTCAAATTTTTCACTGGAAAAGCAACTGACATATAAAATAGATCCAGGAGAGATAACATAAGAATCATCTGTTCATATCCAAATGTCATGATTACACTACTTAAAAGTCAAGAAAAAGAAAAAAAAAAGCTTGGATAACATCTTTCAAGAAATTATCAACAAAAAACAACAAAAAAAAGAGCAAAATAGAAACTGAAAGAATCTGCTAATTACCACTTAAAAGAGATCCAACAATGAAAACTCCCAGGAACATCATAGCCAAATTCTGAAGCTCACAGATCAAGAAGAAAATATTGCAAGCAATATATTATGGAACTACAGTCAGGATTACACAGGATTTATCAGATTCTACAGTAAAGAATCAGAGGGCATGAAATATAAGATAAAGGTATATCAGGCAAAGGTGTTAGGATTGCAACCAAGAATTATTTATTCAGCAAAACTGAATGTAATCTTTCAGAGAAAAACTGTATATTTAATAAAATAGCATACTTTAAAGTATTTCTCATTAAAAGACCTGAATTTTCCATATGTCAAGATATTTGAAATTTCTAACTTTATTACTATGTTACTATTACTATATTACTATACTATAATTACTATAATACTATATTACTATTACTATAAGAGCAAATAGAAGGGGATATATGTAGACAAAGAGTGTGGTTATAAATTGACTCTGATAGAATGATACCCCCCCAAAAAAATAAAAATAAAAATAAAGGAGTGAGAAAGAAAATTACACTGGAAGAAGGGGTAGAGATTAGATGGAGGAAATTATCTCATTTAAAAAAAAGCATGAAAGAGCCATTATAGATGAAAGTGAAAGCAAAACTTAACTCTTACTCTCATCAAAATTGGCTAAAATAAGGAAGAACATACACATCCAGTTGGATATAGAAATCTATCTCACTCTATAAGGAAGTAAAAAAGGATGGGAATAACAGGAAGGGGAAGAATGACTGATAAAAATGCTATCTTGAGGAAGGCAGTGATCAGAAATAAAACTTATAAGGAGGGGAAGGATGGAATGTTAGAGAAGGAAGGAGATAAGTTAAAATAAGATGGAAGGAACTGCACAGTTAGTTATAACTATAAATGTGAATGGGATGAACTCATTTATAAGATGGAAGTAGATAGCAGAATGGATTAAAAACTAGAATCTGACACTATGTTGTTTACCAGAAACACATTTGAATCAGAGCAATATATACAGAGTTGAGATAAGGGGCTGGAGCAGCATCTATTATCCTTCATTTGAAGCAAAAAGAAAAAGAAAGAAAGAAAAAGAAAAGGAAAAAAAACATGGTAGCAATCATGATCTCAGACAAGGCAAAAAAAGACATAAAGAAGGAAATTATCTTTTTTTTTAAAATTTTCTTTTATTTGCATAACATATGTGTGGGTAATTCTTCAACAATAACCCTTACATAGCTTTCCGTTACAAATTTTTCCCCCCAACTTCCCCACCCCTCCCCTAGATGGCAGGATATCCACTACATGTTAATTATGTTAAAATATTGGCAAATCGAATATATGTATACATATTTCCAAACTTATCATTGTTGTGCAAGAAAAATCTTATCTACACAAACGATATATCAGATAAAGGAAACACAATGTAAGCAAACATCAATCAAGGAGTATGAGAATGTTATGTTGTGGTCCACATTTCGCATCCCTCTCTCTGGGTGTATATGGCTTTCTTCAGTGAACAATTGGAGGTGGTTTGAAACATTTCATCGTTGAAGAGAGCCATGTCCATCAGAATTGATCGTCATATAGTACTGTTGTTGCCGTGTATAATGATCTCCTGGTTCTGCTCATTTCACTCAGCATCAGTTCATGTAAGTCTCTCCAGGCCTCTCTGAAATCATCCTGCTGGTCATTTCTTACAGAACAATAATATTCCATAATATTCATATACCATAATTTATTCAACCATTCTCCAATTGAAGGGCATCTATTCAATTTCCAGTTTCTAGCCACTACAAAAAGGGCTGCCACAAACATTCTTGCACATGTGGGGCCTTTTCCTTAAAGAAGGAAATTATCTTGCTGAAAGATACCACAGACAATGGAAGCATATCAATACTAAATATATATATGCACCAAATGGTATGACATCTAAATTTCTGAAGAAACACTTAAATGAGTTACAGGAGAAAATACATAATAAAGCTATAGTAATGAAGGACCTCAATTTTCCTTTTTAAATTGAAAAAAAATAAACAAGGAAGATAAAGGAGATAAGGAGATAAATAAAATTCTGAAAAAGTTAGATATGATAAACCTTAAGAAAGCTTAATGAAAATAGAAAGCAATATACCCTTTCCTTAGCAGTACATAGTACCTACGAACAAATTGACCATGTATTAGGACATAAAAACCTTACAACCAATTTCAGAAAGGCATCCTTTTCAGATCATAATACAACAAAAATTACATTCAATAATAGACAATAGAAAGATTAAAATTAATTGAAAATTAAATAACTTCATGATAAAAAGTGAGTCACAGAATAAATCACAAAAACATTTAATAATTTTATTAAAGAAAATGCCAACAATGAGACAACATACTCAAATTTATGAGTTGTAGCCAAAGTGGTACTTAGGGGAATCATTATATCTTTGATTGCTTTCATTAATAAAATAGAGAAAAATCATATCAATGAGTTGGGCATGTAACTAAAAAAAAACTAGAAAAAGAAAAAAAAATTAAAATGCCCAATGAAACATTAATTTGGAAATCCTAAAAATCAAAAGATTAATAAAACTAAAAGCAAAAAAAATCATTGAACAACTAAATAAACCTAGAATCTGGTTTTATGGTTGGAAAAGCACCAAAAAAATTGGTTAATTTGACTCAAAAAAGAAAGGAAAAAAAATTACCATCAAAAATGAAAGGAGTGAATTCACTGATTCACCACCAAATGAAGAGGAAATTAAGACAGTTGTTAAAGTTTTTGCCCAATTATAGGCCAATAAATTTGACAATCTAAATGATTGTCCACAAAATATAAATTACCCATGTTAACAGAAAAACAAATAAAATACTCAACTAAGAAAAAAAGAAATTTAACAAGCCATCAATGAACTCTTTAAGAAAAAATTCCCAGGACCAAATGGATTCACAAGGAAATTGTACCATACCTTTAAAGAAAAATTAATCCCAAATACTATGTAAGCTAGTGTTTAAAATAAGCAAAGAAAAAATTCTACCAAATCTCTTTTATGACACAAATATGCTACTAACACCCAAATAGGAAAAACCAAAACAGAGAAAGAAAATTATAAGCCAATTTCCCTAACGAATTTGAATGTGAAAAAAATTTAAATAAAATACCAGCAAAGAGATTACAACAATATATCAAAAAGATCATACATTATGATCATACATTATTACGAGGTGGGATTTATTCCAGGAATGCAGAACTGGATCAATATTAGGAAAACTATCAGCAGAATTGACCATATCATAAGTGGAAAAATATTAATTGCTCATGGTTAATTCAAACTAATATAATAAAAATGACAATTTTACCTTTATTTATTTAGTGCTATACTAATCAAACTATCAAAGAATTATGTTATAAGGATAGAAAAAAAAATAATACCAAAATTCATTTGGAACAACAAAAGCTCAAGGATATCAATAGAATCAATGGGATAAAAAATGTGAAACAAAGTGGTCTAGTAATACCAAATCTTAAAATGTAGTGTAGTAAAAACAGTGTAGTACCAGGGCTGAACCAAAAACAACAACAACAAAAAATGACCTCTAAATATAGAACTCAAGAGAAGCAAAAAAAATGGTAAAAAGGAAAGAAATCTTGAGAATTATATCTCTGTTATGAGTATACATAGAGAGCGTGGGTATAATTTGATTTTACTGTGATAATATAAAAAAGAAACGAAGTGGAAAGGGGATTTACTGGAAAAAAGAAAATGGAAGTAAAATGAGGGAAATTATATCTCATGAAGAGGCAAAGAAGACATATTATAACTGAGGGAAAGAATAAGGGGGATGAACATTGTGTGAATCTTAACTCTTATCCGATATGGCTCAAAGAGAGAATATGAGACATATTTGGTTTCACAAAGAAACTTGTCTTACCTTCTAGAGAAATGGGAAGGGAAAAGGGAAAGGAAAGGGGGAGGCAAATAGAAGGGAAAGCAGAAGCAGTAGGGGAAAGATATGAGAAAGGGGGAGGAGCTAGAAAGGGGGACAGCTGATTGAGGAAAGTGGTGGTCAAAAGCAAAATACTGGGGAGGAGGGAAAGGGGGAAAGGAAAGAGAAAAGCATAATATGGGGTAAATAAAATGGTGGGAAATATAGAATTAGTGATTTTAACTGTGATTGTGAATGGGGTGAACTCTCCCATAAAATGGAAGCGGATAGCAGACTGGGTTAAAAGCCAGAATTCTACAATATGTTATTTACAAGAGACACAATTAAAGCAGAGTGATACATATGCAGTAAAGGTAAAAGGCTAAAACAGAATCTATTATGCTTCAGGTGAAATAAAAAAAGCAAGAGTAGCAATCCTGATCTCAGATCAAGCAAAAGTAAAAAAATAAATCTAATGAAAAGAGATAAGGAAGGAAACTATTTTGTTAAAGGATATCATAGATAATAAAGTAATATAAATACTAAACATATGCACCAAGTGGTATAGCATCCAAATTCCTAAAGGAGAATTTAAGAGAACTGCAAGAAGAAATACAAAGCAAAACTATAATAATGGGGGGATCTCAACCTGACTCTCTCAGAACTAGATAAATCAAACCACAAAATAAATAAGAAAGGAGTTAAAGATGTAAATAGAATTTTAGAAAAGTTAGATATGATAGATCTTTGGAGACAGAAAGGAATACACTTTTTTTTTCATGGCAGTTCATGTAACCAAACAAAAATTAATTATATATAGGGCATTAAGACTGCAAAATCAAATTAAGAAAGGCAGAAATAGTAAATACATTTTTTTTCAGATCATGATGCAATAAAAATTACATTCAATAAAAGGCATGGGGAAAATAGACCAAAAATTAATTGGAAACTAAATAATCTAATTCTAAAAAATGAATAGGTGAAACAGTAAATCATAGACACAATCAATAACTCCATCCAAGAGAATGATAATGAGATAATGAGAAACATACAAAAATTTATGGAATGCAGCCAAAGCAGTAATTAAGAGAAATTTTATATCTTTAAATACTTACTTACATAAAATAGAGAAAGGGAAAATCAATTAATTGGGCTTACAACTAAAAAAGCTAGAAAAAAGAACAAATTAAAACCCCTCAATCAAAAAGCAAACTTGAAATGCTAAAAATAAAAGGGGAGATTAATAAAATTGAAAATAAGAAAACTATTGAATTAATAAATAAAACTAAGGGTTGGTTTTATGAAAAAAAAACCAATAGATAAACCTATAGTTAATTTGATTAGAAAAAGAAAAGAGGAAAATCAAGTTGTTGGTCTCAAAAATAAAAAGGGAGAATTTTCCACCAATGAAGAGGAAATTAGAGCAGTAATTAGGAGTTATTTTGCTCAACTTTATGTCAATAAATTTGAAAATCTAAATGAAATGGAAGACTATCTACAAAAATATAGATTTCCTAGATTAACAGAAGAGGAAATAAATTATATAAATAGTCCCATTTTAGAAAAAGAAATCGAACAAACTATTAATCAACTAAGAAAAAATATCCAGGGCCAGATGGATTTACATGTGAATTCTACCAAACATTTAAAGAATAATTAACTCTAATATTATATAAACTATTTGAAAAAAATAGATAAAAAAGGACTCCTACGAAATTCCTTTTATGACACAGATATCATGTTGATACCTAAATCAGGTAGGGTGAAAACAGGAAAAAAATTAAAGACCAATTTCCTTAATGAATATTGATGCAAATAAATAAAATATTAATTAAGAGATTACAGAAAGTCATTCCCAGGATACACACCATGACCAAGCAGGATTTATACCCAGAATACAGGGCTGGTTCAATATTAGGAAAACTATTAGCATAATTGACCATATATCAGTAACCAAACTAACAAAAAATATATGATTATCTCAATAGATGCAGAAAAAGAATTTGATAAAATCCAATACCTATTCCTATTAAAGACACTAGAGAAAATAGTAATAAATGAACTTTTCCTCAAAATGATAAGTAGCATCTATTTAAAACTATCAGCAAGCATCATATATAATGGGGAAAAACTAGAATCATTCCCAGTATGATCAGGGATGAAACAAGGTTACCTACTATCACCATTACTATTCAATACTGTATTAGAAATGCTAGCTTTGGCAATAGGAGAAGAAAAAGATTAAAGGAATTAGAGTAGGTAATGAAGAATCCAAATTATCACTCTTCACAGATGATATGATGGTATATATACTTAGAGAGCCCTAGAGAATCAACTAAAAAACTACTAGAAACAATTCACAACTTTAACAAAGTTGCAGGAAACAAAATAAATCCACAGAAATCATCAGCATTTTAATATATTACCAATAAAGTCCAGTAGCAAGAGGTACAAAGAGAAATTCCATTTAAAATAACTGTCAATAATATAAAATATTTGGGAGTTTACCTGTCAAAGCAAAGTCAGGAACTATATGAACACAACTATATAACATTTTCAACATAAAGTCAGATCTAAACAATTGGAAAAACATCAAGTGCTCATGGGTAGGCTGAGTAAATATTATGAAAATGACAATACTACCTAAATTAAACTACTTATTTAATGTCATACCAATCAAATCCCAAGAAGTTATTTTACAGATCTGGAAAAAATAATAACAAAGTTCGTCTGAAAGAACAAAAGATCAAGAATTTCAAGGAAATTAATGAAAAAATGCAAATGAAGGTGGTCTTGCTGTGCCAGAATTAAAACTATATTATAAAGCAGCAATTGCCAAAACCATTTGGTACTGGCAAAGAAATAGAATAATTGATCAGTGGAATAGGATAGGATCACAGGACAAAACAGGCAATAACTATAGTAATCTAGTGTTTGACAAACCCAAAGACCCCAGCTTTTGGGATAAGAACTCACTGTTTGACAAAAATTGCTGGGAAAATTAGAAACTAGTATGGCAGAAACTAGGTATTGATGCACACCTAACACTGTATACCAAGATAAAGTCAAAATGGGTTCATGATTTAGACATAAAGAATGATATAAGCAAATTAGAGGAACATAGGATAGTTTGCCTCTCAGATCTGTGTAGAAGGAAAAAAACATGTGACCAAAGAAGAAGTGGAGATCATTATTGATAACAAAATATATAATTTTGATTATATTAAATTAAAAAGCTTTTATACAAACAAAACAAATGCAGACAAGATTAGAAGGGAAGCAATAAACTGGGAAAACATTTTTACATTCAAGGGTTCTGATAAAGGCTTCATTTCTAAAATACATAGAGAATTGACTCAAATTTATAAGAATTCAAGCCATTGTCAAATCGATATGAACAGACAATTTTCAGATGAAGAAATTGAAGCCATTTCTAGTCATATGAAAAGGTGCTCTAAATCACTATCAATCAGAGAAATGCACATTGAGACAACTCTGAGGTACCACTATACACCTCTCAGATTGGCTAAGATTACAGGAAAAGACAATGATGAATGTTGGAGGAGTTGTGGGAAAACGGGGACACTGATACATTGCTGGTCGAAATGTGAATGGATCCAACCATTCTAGATATCGATTTACAATTATGCTCAAAAAGTTATCAAACTGTGTATACACAGCAGTGTTTCTACTGGGCTTATATCCCAAAGCGATCTTAAAGGAGGGAAAGGACCCCACATGTGCAAGAATGTTTGTAGCAGCCCTTTTTGTAGTGGCTAGAAACTGGAAACTGAATGGATGCCTAACTGAATGGATGCCTATCAGGTGGAGAATGGCTGAATAAATTATGGTTTATGAATGTCATGGAATATTTTTGTTTTGTAAGAAACGACCAGCAGGATGATTTCAGAGAGCCTGGAGAGACTTACAGGAATTGATCCTAAAGG